>CAUYPK010160385.1:0-34142 GCA_963574355.1 Loris lydekkerianus | reverse complement strand
AGCCAGTGATATTGGACCTCGACCTGATTTAACTGCCTCTAACCTTTTTTTTGGGATACAGGGCCCAAAGGTGAAGGGTAAATAAGGGTAGCAGGGGAAGAAGGTAGGGTGAAAAACAATGTAGGCCCGTCCACAGGGTATTTATATGATTCTTTTGGGCTGTCTCCAGGAAGCATACTACCCCTTCCACTTTAAGAACAAGTTACTTAGAGTATTTCATATGTTTCTGACAAACCACGTATTTACTTGTTCTGGAGTCACACTTCCCAACCTGCCTGTCCTGGGTAAGGGCTAGAGTGAAGCAGCATCTCTGACAACCACAGATTTTTTTTTTTTTTTTAATTGTTGGGGATTCATAGAGGGTACAATAACGACCACAGATTTTAACCTCTGCATCCACTTAAGAGTTCCAGCCAGAGGCTACTCTCTCCCGTGAGGCCCTGGGACTCCCCACTGCTGGTGGGCTCTGCAGGGGGATATTTCCAGCAGACAACTAACAAGTGCTTCTTGTTTTTGCTCAGCGACAGCAGACTGTGCCAGTGGAGGGAGCTGCTCGGGAAGAGAGGGTCTTGGCCTTATATGACTTCCAGGCCCGCAGCCCCCGGGAAGTCACCATGAAGAAGGATGATGTCTTAACCCTGCTGAGCTCCATCAGCAAGGTGACCTTTTCCTTCTAACCTTCTTTCCATCAAAAAGTGGCTCTTCCTGAGCCATCTCTCCCAACCCTACCAGATATACATGTTTTCATCACCCAATGCTTTTACCACTTCACCTCTTAAATGTCTATAACTGATGGAGTATTATCTTTCCTCAATACCGTGCAAGTTCCTATACTTATCTATTAGAATGATAATACCAATTTTACAGTTAAAGAAATGAAGAATTAAAGTTAAATAATTAGTCCTCAAGTATAGAATGTATGAGGGGCAATTCTATAGAAATATTTATAGTGATGAAACAACTATGTCTTGGTTTAGGAGAAGCCTGATCAACTTGATTTTCTTTAGATCTTATTCCTATGAGAACGGTGATAAAATATTGGTCAGCATTTTTAATATATTTTCCTTGAGAACTCAAGCAATTTTTTATGCTCTGACACCTTCTTGAGAAGAAAAGAGGGTTTGGGATATTGTTACTCTAAGGCAGTGGTTCTCAACCTGTGGGTTGCAACCCCTTTAGGGGTCAAATAACCCATTCACAGGGATCGCCTAAGACCATCAGAAAACACATATTTCAGTTATGAAGTAGAAACACCTGAAGTAGCAGTGAAAATAATAATAATTTTATGGTGGGGGGGTCACCATAACATGAGGAACTGTATTAAAGGGTCATAGCATTAGGAAGGCTGAGAACCACTGCTCTAAAGGTAAGTAAATCTTTAGAAAGGCAAACTACTTATGCTGGGTCCCTTTTTCTCTTTGTCTAGACCTCTTCACTTTACCATTTTATTCTCTGAAGAAATTAACTACAGAATGGTTAGAAAATATAGCCAATACTCACATAAATGAATTCCATAACAATTCACAGTTAGGAGGACATCTGGAAAAAAATTTTTTGTATAATTTTATCATACACATGTGCTCTACTCCCAAGAACTCTGAATTGGATTCTGGCTCCATGTCCTTTTTGTAAATTTCTAGTGAACAAAGTGCTCCATTACTAGCAGAAGTGTCTCTGAAGTTTGAAAAAGTTAAAGGTCTTAAATTGAATGTCAGAGTACTTGACTTCAGAAGCCTGTCTGCAATTCCTCCATTAATCTCTCCATAATATGTAAAGGTGACATGCCTCCCATTTGAGGTAGTCAGCTTCCCTCAGCCATTGGCCTCTGCCTGTGCCTAACAAAGTACGTGTTTGAATGTTGACGCCTTTCCCGTTTGCTCCAAGAAGTAAGGGAGCACTGGGGTCTACTCTGCCTTCAGGACTGGTGGAAGGTGGAAGCCGACGACCACCAGGGCTTTGTCCCAGCTAACCATGTCAGAAAGCTGGCCCACGACGAATTTCCGACACTCCCACAGCGGCGGCGAGAGGAGCCAGGCGACATCACCCGGCGCCAGGAGCAGATTGAAAGCCAGTAAGTTCTGAAGTCTGGAGAACTGGATGGTATTTGGCCAGATGTTTCCTGTTGGCTAAAGAGTCTAACTGTTAGATTAGAGATGCCACAGAAAATTTACAAATGTTAAGAACCGAAAGTAAACCCAGGATCTTTTAAATACTTGAGTTTCTTTGTGAGGAGAGGCAACCCTGGAACCAGTAGGTCAATAGCGTGGGGTCAGACACTTACAGAAACAGGTGTTCAGATTCCCTAGCCTCATTCTTTCATGGTCATCAACACATCAATCTCCTAACATATGTATGAACTTCGTTTATTATACCAGGCTATTTCATATGCACTTGTCACCTGTCGTGTAAAAATGTTATGTTTATAAAATGTGATGCTGCCAGCCATCCTGTTGGGTCATTGATAACTTTATTATTTTTAAATGCAATACTACACACTCACCTCTCTGCTCCCAAGGCCCTTTTCTTTCTATCTTTGTTTCCTCCTCTCCTTTACTGATCTTCTTTTGATTTTTCCTCTTTCTCCTTTTGTCTCTTTTATTCTTTATTTTTCCTCACCCTGCCTCTACTCTTCTGCTTTGTTGTTTTTTTGGGTTTTTTGTTTGTTTGTTTTTTCATCTTTTATTCCACTTTGCCCATTCTCTTGACTTCTTCGACCAGGTACCACTCCCTGCTGGATAGAGCAGAAGAACGCAGACGGCGTCTGCTGCAACGTTACAATGAATTTTTGCTCGCCTATGAGGCCGGAGACATGTTGGATTGGATTCAAGAGAAAAAGGCAGAAAACACTGGTGTGGAGCTAGATGATGTCTGGGAGCTGCAGAAAAAGTTTGATGAGTTCCAAACGGTGAGGAAAAGAAACCTTCTCCAGACACCTTCTTAAGGGTTGTCATTGTTTCCTTTTATCCCTTATTTCTTTCTACATAAACCTTTAATTTATTTCTCATTTGTTAAATATCCTTCCCCAAACTACTGAGAGCCCTTATATCTCTGGGTATTGTAGTTGCCAACAACTGGAAGGAAAACACAAAGAAAACTAGTTACCCTACCTGTGCAGCCTGTAGGCTCTGCCACTCCAAAATCCCATCTCCCCGAGGTCTTCAAAACTTGCCCCACACCATGCTGTGTTCCTGATGCCCACCTTGAGACGAGGTGTTGTGGGACTGTGCATAAAGTCTAACCAAGGGGCAGAGGTTGGAACAGAAAAGGGAAGAACATCTGACTTTATTGCCAGATAATTTCTAAGGTTTTGCCTTCCTAAAGCCTTTTCATTGTCCTTTCTTCTCTCAGATTTAGCCCAGCATCTGATCTAGCAGTGAGGGCACACTCCCTCCTTCCTTTCTTTTCTCTTACAATATGGAATTTCCTCTCTTTCTCTGTATGTGTGGGTTGGGGAGAACTCCCTAGAGCTGTTTCTTACAACATCTGTTAACATAGGCAGATGGTAACTCCGTTAATGCCATTCTATGAAGGGAGAGGATTTCGTAGTGATAGAAGAGAATATTATACAGCTCAGGTGCAGATTACTCTGGTGTTGTGACTTAATGCAGGGGAGATTTTAAGACATCTAGAAAAATGGATGTGATTCATAGATACATAATAGTTCTCCTGGCAAGTTTTGGATAGCCACTAGACATCAGGACATTTAAGGGTAGTCTTCTCAGTGGCAGTTTGCTGGAGGGAGGCTTGGTGTACATTACATGTTGAAGTTAATAACATGTTTTAATATTTAGCCAAGGAGTAGCAGAGATGGGCCAGTAAGTGTGGTAGATCCTTGAGAAGAAAATTTACATTGCTTTGCACAAATTTTCCCATGCAGGATCTGAAGACCAATGAGCCTCGGCTAAGGGATATCAACAAGGTAGCTGATGATCTGCTGTTTGAAGATCTTCTAACACCAGAAGGAGCGCAAATCCGGCAGGTACCTAGGGCTCCCTCCACTCCTCCTCACCACCAAGTTGGGCTCTGGGAGTTCTTATTTCTCTTTAATTAACTCAACTTTATATTCTGTAGATTAGCTAAGACCTGCACAATGTAATGGCAGTTTGGCACTAAATACAGGAACAGTCAGAGAAGATAGTCCAAACAGTATATCTGTTTTTAAATGAACTTACAGAAGGTTTATTTATTAACATTTTTTTTAGTGTCTTCTGCATTCTCACATAAGTATTTTTTGTAGAGGGGATAAAGGAAGACAAAACCACTGGGATCAGAAAATCTTATTTACCTTTAAGAGGCAGTATTAGGAAGATTAGAGAATATGGCACTGGTCATCAAGAAAACTGGGTTTAAGTGCTGGCTCTATCCTTGCCCCACTGTGTCCTTGGACAAGTCACTTCATTTAAAAGGATCTCAGTTTCCTTATCCAAAAAGCAAAAGTATTGGATAGCATAATCTCCAAATTTCCTTTTAATTTTCTGTACTGGGCTTTATGAAATTGAACGTTAAGTTCTTGCCTTTCACCTCTACCCCACAATATAACTTTTGAATTGAAATTATTTAAACTGACCTAAAATCTTTAAACTACAATAAATACTCACTGCCACACACACAAACAATTCTCAAATACAGGAATGCAAAGAAAATGCAGGTAAATGAGCTTGTTCCTGGGAAGAAGTTAATAAGGAAAGTTTATGAAAGGGATAAATTCTAATAAACATGCTGAAGAAGGACAAGAATGTAGGTCAGAAGAGACAGGACTGGGGACATTTTTGACCTGATACAGAGCTGGACATATGGTTTGATAAAAGACCTAATGAACATTTGTGAACATCCAGTCTAGCTCTCTGAGTTACCAGCAATGATGAGTTTTCTGCTTCTTCTTGTATCGGTTGTTATGAGATAAGAAGGGGAAGGAATGTGCAGGGGAACAGTGTACTTACCCTCTAGAAAAAGTAAGGCTGTACTAGGCCATTAGGTATATTCAATTCAGGTCCCAGAAAGGTATCATGGTTTCTTTTACCTGCTGAGGCAACACTTCCCAATCATTTTTCTGAGTTTGTAATGTAGACTCTGGTAACAGGTATTGATTACTGCTCCAGGGTTGATGCTTCTACCTGAGTTTGGAGAGAAATTCCTTTCTCTGCCTGCTGCCCTGGGAAAAATGAGCCACAAACGTAAGCTTTGCAAGAAAGAAGTAAAGCTCTGTAATTTCTGAAGACAATAACATAAGAACGAGTATGATTTAGACCCTATCCAGTCTTCAGACACCACCAAGGTACCTGAGTTAGTTCTCTGCCTCCGGTCTGAAGTGTCTGCCTCTTTCAGGAGCTGAATGTCCGCTGGGGCTCCTTGCAACAGCTTGCAGATGAGCAGCGGCAGCTACTAGGCAGTGCCCATGCTGTCCAGATGTTTCACAGGTAACAGTTTTCATCCTAAAACTTTGTACTGCTCTAGAGCCAACTCACAGCACCCCAAAGTTTAGTTACTGTGGTGGAATCATAGCTATTTGTATAACCCTGCTTTCTGAGAGAGAGATGATTGCCCAATAGGAGGTCAGTTTTTTTTCAGTAGTAGATTTCCACTCGGCACACAAGATACTCCCAGACAGCTAACCTCAACTTTCTAATGCCTTGGCTTGGGTCCTGGCACATTATTCATAGTCTATGTCTATTTCCACGATATTGAAAGAAACTTGAAGTAGAAACAAGAAGCTTGAGTAATTACATTTCTGAATTATAAGCAGACAGTAGAGGGCAAGAGACATCACACTGAATTTAATTGCTCATTCAACATTCTTTTGTTTGATTTTCAAACTCTTGCTGACAATAAGAAATACACACAAACATACAAACAGACAAAACAAAAACCACACACCTTCACCGTGTATAAATGTATTTTTAAAGATGCAGGGAAGGAAAACTGAGACACAGATGGGTCTGCCTGTTCAATGTGGATATCATCTGTGCTTAGTGTATCCTAAGATTGAAAGCTATAAAGCTACACCATTTAGCAGTGGTGTAATTGTGAGAAAATATCATTTTAGGCCTTAGTTGTCTGTTATATATCATGGAAATGGTAATAATAATTATATCTCTAGGAGTTGTGAAAACTAAATGAACTTAAGTGTATAGTACATTATAAAGGATGATAATGATAATGGTGGTGATATAATGGTGGTGGTGATGATAGTGGTGGCAATGGTGGTGGTGATGGTGGTGACATTCTCACGAGCCCTGCTAGTTTGACACCTAACTCTTAAACTCTTTACTCTCGTGTGTACCAGAGAAGCAGATGACACAAAGGAGCAGATTGAGAAGAAGTGTCAGGCTCTCAATGCCGCGGACCCTGGCTCAGACCTGTTCAGTGTTCAGGCCCTTCAGCGACAGCATGAGGTCTTTGAGAGAGACCTGATACCCCTTGGGGAAAAGGTAAGATGTGCCTCTAGGCTTTTTCAACTGTTTCTCCTCATTGGTTTCATTTCCCAGTCCCATACTCTTATTTTCTCTTTATCTTTCATCATACTTATTCTTATACCCGCCCCTAAGGCAAGACTTCTAAAAGGACATGCCCCATGACCTTTATCACGGGGAAAAACATGTGGAACTCCTATTATCTGAGTGAGTACCTTGTGTCTCTTGCCTCATTAATGGGTTCCAAGTGACCAGAACTTGTGGCAGCCAGTTATAGTCCAGGAGATATAGCAAATGTCCAGACCCAGGATGGTCAGGCCTCTGCCTGAGCATGGCACAATGTTTTGTTTTAATCAGAAATTGAATAAGTTTAACCCTACCCCAACCTCTATGTGCCAGATGCACTCAGAAGCATTAAACAGGTTGATATTTTCATACAGAGTGAAAAGAAGCACAGATGATATCCATATTAGAAAGATCTGCACATGAAGCATCAGGGCCTTGGGTACCCTAATAGGTGTTACCACTAACCACAGGGTCATCCATCCAATCTTTCCCACAATCTTTTTATCTTGAAAAGAAGTATGATAAAGTCAATTTTGACTACTTCAGCAAGTTACCATGTAGACTAAATGTTGGTAGTATTTTATATAGTAGGAAAGCACATATATCATGGATGTCCATTTTGGGAGATGAATACCAGGACTCAGGACTCTTCCTTTGCTGGGACTCAGGTGCAACTCTAGGCTAATTTTCAGAGCTCTTGAACCTCGCAGGTGACCATACTGGGGGAGACAGCAGAGCGTCTCAGTGAATCCCATCCAGATGCCACTGAAGACCTACAGAGACAGCGACTGGGGCTGAACGAGGCATGGGATGACCTGCAAGGACGTACACAGGAGCGTAAAGAAGGCCTGAATGAGGCCCAAAAATTCTACCTGTTCCTCAGCAAGGCTAGGTGAGTCTCAACAGGAAGACTTCCATCAGATGGGGTTGGTAATTATCATGTTTGGCCCCTGAGGAGAGCTTCTAGAAGTGTTGGTACAGATGCTGTTCACTGCTAGGTGTGAGGGCACCACCGTGTCCAAGGCATATTCTGGTTAGGCACAAAAATTTAGATTCAATACTAAAATATTAACATTAGAAGGATTGTGAGACCATGTAGACCAATTAAGCAAGCTTCTGTAAAGGTATATACTGTATTTGGGGTGCTGTGTTGTGGGGTATTGAGGTTTTTGTTCTACCAAAGAGGCAGAGTAGAATACAAATAACTGTGGTAGAACATAATATGGACTAAAACACGCATCCCAGCAGACAACAATGGGAATCCAGAGGTGAAGAGAACAGATGAGGCATCATAGATGAGGTAACATTTCACTGCACCTTGTCAGTCAGGATTTTAACAGAAGCAAAAACAACTCATACCAACAGAACTGTTCAAACCAAGGCATGGGGCTCAGAAAGGTGCACAATGTTCATGAAGTGCGGGCAGCCAGAGCGTGGGTTTGCTATGTTGGAGGGCAGAGGGGAAGGAGAAGTAGCAAGAGATAAACTTAGAAATATTGGTACCAAATTCTACAGAAGTTTCAGTGTTTTGCAGGAGTCTAGACATTATCACAATCCAAAACTCTCCTTGCAAATATATTCTTTATGGAACAATTTCTGCATTCTGTACCATCATATCAGTCTGCTGAGGAAGCAGTAGAGTTGGGAGTCTAGGAAGTATATATCATAATGCAATGTTTTTGAAAGAAAATGTTCAACAGCTCTGGCAAACTATTGTATTTCATATACTATTAATAGATAGCACCCATACACATTCCACAAAATGGTATATTTGCATGTGTATGATTC
This sequence comes from Loris lydekkerianus, assembly GCA_963574355.1. Classification (NCBI taxonomy): domain Eukaryota; kingdom Metazoa; phylum Chordata; class Mammalia; order Primates; family Lorisidae; genus Loris; species Loris lydekkerianus. The sequence continues at coordinate 25,878 of CAUYPK010160385.1, read as the reverse complement.
TGGATCAAATGTTTCCTCCTTCCATTCCTTCAATATTTCAGAAGTCATATTCCCCAGCCTCTGAGCATCACTAAACATGTACTTTACCTCTTTATGATACTTTTGCTTTCATTTTTTAAATAGGTATTATTACCTATGTACTTTTCTGTGTTTTTCTTTCAACCTAAATTGTGACATCCTAAAAGGTACAGATATGTCTTTCTCACAGTGTTTAATACATATATAGCAAGCACCAAATAAAACTTAGTTGCTTGAATAAATGAATCAATGAATGATTTTTTTAAAAGAGATCTAGCTTCCTTACAGTTAAGGATTTCTGTTAAGTGAACAAGAGTAAGTAGATTCTATATGAGATGCTTAATTTAATCATCATATATGCTTTTAACTGAATATATAGTTGATGTAATAAAATAGGCAAACTATCCCCTGAGTTTCCATAGCAGAATATGTGTTTAATTCCCAGAAACCACTTAAAAGGAACAGTGTGTACCAGTCCAAGGGACCTGAGATCTGGGTTCTAATCCAGATGTTGGTTTTTAGCTCTATCACAGGGCAGACCCCTCACCTTCTCTAGACTGACTCCCTTATCTCTGAATGACAGCAGAAGTGCTTTACTGCAGGAATCAAAAGAGATAATAGAGATGATAGAGATGAGATTTTCAAGTGCACGGGATTGTTATCATTAAATGACATAGAGAAAACTGCAAACCTAATCTCTCTGAAGCCTGTAAAGCTGGATGAAAGACACCATTCTGGAAATGTTTTTAGAGAAGAAAGTTGCAAAACATATAGCTCTCCTAGCAAGTTTCAAGGTTTTTGTTTTCTTTGGGTTTGCTTGTTTGTTTTGGTCTTGCCAATCCCAATATGCCTGTTTCTGTAGGGACCTGCAGAATTGGATCAGTGGCATTGGCGGCATGGTGTCATCACAGGAACTGGCTGAAGACTTAACTGGCACAGAGATCTTGCTGGAGAGGCACCAGGTATGACTGAGAAGCCATGGATCACTTGACCTAAAACCTCTCTGCATTTTAAAACTTTCAATGGAATTAACCTCATTGGTCTCTTCCCCCCTTTTCCCACAGGAGCATCGAGTGGACATAGAGGCAGAGGCTCCCACCTTCCAGGCCTTAGAAGACTTTGGTGCAGAACTTATAGACAGTGGGCATCATGCTAGCCCTGAAATTGAAAAAACCCTTCAAGCTGTCAGACTAGAGAGAGATGACTTGGAAAAGGCTTGGGGACAACGCAAGAAGATGCTAGACCAGTGTCTGGAGCTGCAGGTGCAGCAAACTTCCACTTGTCAGTGTATTTAGCCTCAGTCAGTTCCTTCTGTGAAACATGACGTGGTTATTATGGATTCCCTAGATTGTTCATGTTTTAAATGCAGGGGCATCTCTTAATTATCTGGCATTGTATTCTTGTTTTGCGGACTTACTGTTCTTATGTTCTCAGCTCTCATTCCTGTTAGAGAAGCTAAACAAGAGAGTCCACAGTCCTTGGTGTGAAGTGGGATGATTTTCATTTATTTACTGATTGCAGGATCAGTTGACTGATTTTTATGGTGAACCTACCGTATAAAGGCCCTGGGCCCACAAAGATAGTGTCTCTTTTGTTAAGTAGTATACTTAGATATAGAGATAGATCTGTCTAGTACAGTGAGATAATTATCAACAAAACAAACATATGGATTTTTTATGCTAAATGGGAAGAAGTTATAAAAGCTTCTGATAGAAAAGAGGGGGGGTGTCATAGGTTACCCTGACAGGTAATTTTTAACGGAGTGTTACATAATCAGCCCCTGTTCAGCAGGTGTAGGAAACAGGAACTGGTACCCCAAGAGCTGAAGATAGCTTACATGTGAGCATAAAATGTGTGTTCAGGTAAGAGTAATAGTTTCAGGATAGCTAAGATTGCTCAAGTAAGTGTTTCTTAGAAGATGGTGAACATTGCCTGTCGGTCCCTTTTTGTCACTGTCATAGGTAAAGGGTAAGAGTATCTCTTCTGCCGCCTTGGAATTAATATACCGTATGCCTCTAACTTAATTCCCCATAGTTGTTCCAAGGGAAGTGTGATCAGGTTGAGAGCTGGATGGTGGCACGTGAGAATTTCCTGAGGTCAGATGACAAGGGTTCCTTAGACAGTCTAGAGGCCTTGATGAAGAAACGTGATGACCTGGACAAAGCAATCACTGCTCAGGTAATAATAATGTAAGGATTTTATTAACAGCTATTCTAATAATAGCAGAAATCCTACACATTTGTCTGGTGTTATGATTTGGAAATATTCTGATTTACATTTGGCTCTCACAGAAAACCTTGAGCAAGTAGGGAAGCTGAACATTTGACAGTCACAAGTGGCCATTGGGCTTTCTTACTTTAAGTCCAGCATGCTAAAACCTAACCTGTAGAATTAAAAGTGACTTTGTCTACTGTCTATTTCAATAACCAACTCAATGCAGAATTCACCCTCTCCAAGGGTCTTGGGAAGTGTCTGTTCTTTAGGGAACTCAGTACTCATGTAGCTCTTCCCAGTATACTTACCAGATCTTTATCCTCTTACTGAACTGAAATCTACCTCCCTATGAGGCATTTACACTCTGGTCCTGGGTTTGTCCCCTGAATCTACAAAGGATATCTCTATTCTTTTCTAGGAGGAAGTCTGAGTTTGTACCAAAGCCTAATCTTTAGGTTTCTGAGTTCTTTCCTTTTCCTTTATCTAGGAAGAGAAGATCACTGAACTGGAACATTTTGCTGAGCGGCTCATAGCTGATGACCATTATGCCAAGGAGGAGATTGCTGCTCGGCTCCAACGTGTGCTAAACAGGTCAGGCCTGAGCGCTTGCTTTGTGAGTAACAGAAGATGAAGCCAAATGACCCATTTTCTGTCATTGAGATGAGGGGATACTCTGAGTTTGTGTCTTTTCTAGATGCCTAAAACTATCTTGACACTTTTGGAAGCGTTCTAACCTAGATTTATAAAATGAAAAACTTGGAAATTTCCTGGCTTAACCATGGCATTTTATGCCTGAAAACAATAAAACTATGTCAGAGGAAAAGGGGCAGCTGGGAAGACTTTAGGATGTGCCATCAGCACGTAGAGAAAGGGGAGAGGGCAGAGAATGATCTAGCTCCCACCTCCAGGTGGAGGGCTCTTAAAGCACTACTGGTTTCTGAGCGAACAAAACTGGGAGACTATGCTGACCTGAAGCAATTCTACCATGACCTTGAGGAGCTAGAGGAATGGATCAGTGAGATGCTGCCCACAGCCTGTGATGAATCCTACAAAGACCCCACTAACATTCAGGCAAGTTCAGAAGGGAATCTTGAAAACTTTCACCCTTTGCAAATTGTTGATTGAATGGTCATCCCCCTTTGCATTTTAACACCGTCTCACTGTTGAGGCATGGAGCTTGTCCTTGGGGACTTCTGAATCTAATGTGATGGAGGTTCTTCAGATATCCCCACCACCTGGGGAAAGAGAGAAATATGAAGGCTTTCTTTCAAACATGATTTTCTTTATCTTATTCCCCTAAATAAGAGAATAATTTAGTTTCTGCTTTCTTTTCAGAGGAAATACCTGAAACACCAGGCCTTTGAAAATGAGGTCAATGGCCGAGCTGAGCAGGTGGAAGGAGTCATCCGCCTGGGGAACTCCCTGATTGAACGGAGGGCGTGTGATGGCAATGAAGAGACCGTAAAGGTCAGGCTTCTGCTTGGGATGAGTTTGGGACTACAAAGGGACATGAAGAGAGATCTTTCACTCCTTCAATATTACATGGATAGCTATGCAGACTGTGTTCCATGGTCAGTAGTTTTCCACCTGATTATTCCACAAGGAAGAAAGAAAGCAGTGATGCTTAGGTTTTATTCCTGCCATTGTGCTCAGTACCTGGAATTCCAAGAAAACTTTAGAATTAATCCGTACATGTATCATAGTTGTTTTATATTTTATATCCTTTCTTCTGAGTCTTGGTAGTTGGAAGTCAGTTGCTATAATCAGCCCAAGACCCTTTATTCAAACTTTTCCTTTCATCCAGCAACCCCTGATGTTCTTTCAGATAAAGTATAATTGGTTTGAAATGCATGATGTTCATGACTTTGGTAGTCCCTACATCCAGAAGCTTCCTACATTATCCTTTCAAGTAGTCCCAGGGGCCATGGACTTAAAGACCCCTAATGACCCCTCATTTTCTTTGGGTTAGGTGCAACTAGATGAACTAAACAAACATTGGGAACACCTGCTTGAGAGAACAACTGACAAAGGGCAGAAGCTCAATGAGGCTAGTCGCCAACAGAGGTTCAACACAGGCATCCGGGACTTTGAGTTCTGGCTCTCAGAGGTAATTGCATCTTGAAGTGGTGAGGGGCAAGAAATTTTCATAAATACCTGTCAGATAAATGAATTTATACCTGAACAAATTCCTTGACCTTTCTTGGGAAACGTTTGAAGACATGGCTGCTAATCTTATTCTCCTTAAAGACAGTTCACCTGGGAGCTTTATTGCTTATTTCTCCTTTTCTAGGCAGAGACTTTGCTGGCCATGAAAGACCAGGCCAGGGACTTGGCTTCAGCAGGAAACCTGCTCAAAAAGCATCAGCTATTGGAAACGGAGATGTTGGCTCGAGAGGTAAATGTACCTCGGTGGAATGGAAATGTTTTTTACTTCTCTCTATCCTGTCTTAGAGTATTTTTTGAAAACATAGCCTTACAAAAGTGACCTTAGTGTTCTCAAGTAGTGGTCATTTTAATCAAATCAAATCCATGGGCTACAGATCCTGTGTAACAGTCAGTTTTATTCAACAGTCACTAAACTATAGACTCTAAGACTCCAGGAAGTGGATCCTAAATGCCATCTTATTTACCTTCTGACCAGTACATGGATATAAACTCATTGTCTTCCAAAGCTATATTTGATCTGGACATTGAAAAAAATGAAAGTTTACTTTACAGAATTAGAAAGAAAAAATAAAATCTGGTGGTGGCATGTGAAATTAAGTTGAACCGTATATACATCCTGGAAACCCTGTGGAGGATTCCAGTTGCCTTCTAACACATGAATCAACAAAAACTTTGTCCTGGGACCAGTCATGAAAATTATGGCAGTTGTTAATTTCATACAGATGAATTTTGTATTACCAGTTTCATTTGGCAGTACATAGAAGCACAGAAAGTTCAGGAAGTCAAATCTTGCTAGATTCAAGTCTTCAGGACTTAGCAATATTTCCTGTAACACAACTAGGAGTATGGCTTAGATTAGGAATAGACACAGAAGAGTCTGGCCATGTTTTGGGCCCAGAAGACGTTATCAATAGAGTCATTCTTGATGAATATTTCATTCAAGCAACCAATAAATCTCTGACTGTCAAATTCAGAAGTGAGAAGGAAGACAGTCATATATGGGACAAGCAATTACTTGTCACCATCTTATTTTCTCATTGAGGACAGAAGACAAATGTGAAAAACAAGAAGAGACACAGGACACATGAATAAATGTACAGTTTGAGTAAAATAGTCTTTCTGTCTCTATCGTTCTGTCTCCTGGCCCTTGCCCAACCTGAACATGCACTAGTACATTGAGAACTCATATTTATATTCACTATCCTCAAAGGCAATTTATTTGACCCAGTCTCTGAATCATAACTGGCCCTCCAGTAGTAGCTGAAGTCTGGGATCAGTGTGACACCTGTACTAGACTGTTCACTGAACACACTGGTCTTTCTAGGATGCACTCAAGGACCTCAATAAGTTGGCTATGGATCTTCTCTCAAGTGGGACCTTCAATGTTGAACACATTGAGCAGAAGATGGATGGCGTTAATAAGCGCTTCCTGGATGTCCAGAACTTGGCAGCTGCACACCACAAGAAGCTGAAAGAGACCTATGCCTTGTTCCAGTTCTTCCAGGATCTAGATGATGAGGAATCCTGGATAGAGTATGTGCCCCCAACTCACAATGTGGTGGTAATCCAGAGAGTGGTTAATCTATCGCACTTGTTACAATTTATGCTGAAATGAAATAAGCAATTGTTTTATGAAATTGGTATGACTTCTTCATGTTTCCTTGCTCTAAAGTTAACACTGATTTTATTTCTCCCAAATTCCTTTACTGGATCCAGGCAGAGAGAGACAGGTGTGGAAAGGGTGGGGAGCAGTTTACATATATGCTGGGAACAAAACTAAGAATCCATATATGTTTGTTCTAGATAGTTCACAGACTGTGTCATGCTCACAGAGACAACTGGGCACTTACAGACTGCCCAGCTGACCAGCTCACTATCACTATTCTGTTTATATGTATCCTAAGTGACACTGAATAGATCACCATACAAAGAATGTTACACAGTATCTGCCATGGTTTCTTTACTAATCTAGTTTTGCTGTAAAAAGTATGGCTGGGAAAATCTTAGAAAATCAAATTATTTTGCCTGTTTCCCATTTAACCTGCTTCATTATGTGTCTCTTCTACAAATCTGCTGATTCTAATGAATAATCAATGAATTAGAGGATAGCACAGGGCAATACATAGAACATTTTAAAAGCATTTTTAGAAGCCATAAGGAAGTAGGTTTGTCTCTAGTCTTTGACTGTGCTTCCTCGTGATGTTCAAACATTTTACAGTTGGAAACATCCCAGCTGCCATGGCTTCTGTGATATCTCTGTAAACCCTACTCTAGCTAAATTTTTAACTGAAATTAACAGACAGAAATAATAAAAGCCAGGGATGTTATATACAATTTTCATGTATTTTGAAAAGAGAAAGATTAGTGCATTTTTTTTTTTTTGACAACTACAACAACAACAATAAAAAATAGCTGGGCACCTATAGTCCCAGCTACTTGGGAGGCTGAGGCAAGAGAATCTCTTAAGCCCAAGAGTTTGGGGTTGCTGTGAGCTGTGATGCCACGGCACTCTATCAAGGGCAACATTGTAAGACTCTGTCTCAAAATATTAATAAAATAAATAAATTTCAGGGTTAGTACATATTGTTGAGCAAACAAAGAGGAGATACATGGGTAGACAGGCAGTGGGACTAATGGGACGACTGTCACAGCTGCTAAGGTGGTGGAGCTCAGCAGATTGCTTTAATTTGTAGGCATAAGTTACAAGTTTTGTTAAATGCCACTGATTATTTTTTTGTTATTGACACCAGGGTGCTCTGGAATTTATCAGCTCCAGCCATGTATACACTTTTGCTATGGATTTAGTGTGTCCAAACTCCACAGTTTGTGTTTCCTTTCCTGGCCCTAGAGAGAAGTTGTTACAAGTGAGCTCCCAGGACTATGGGAGGGATCTTCAGAGTGTTCAGAACTTACTGAAGAAGCACAAACGGCTAGAGGGGGAACTGGTGGCACATGAGCCTGCCATCCAGGTAAGAATAGTATTGCTGAATCGGAAAAGAGAGAAATAATCTAATATAGGTTCCTTCAGTTACAGATAAATAGGATGGCATTACAAGATGAATAAGTAAGGTACCAAAGTGACAGAGAGTTAGTCATGGGGTTCTCAAATGTTCTTTTCTCTTCCACATTTTGTCTCTGATAAATTTTGTCTCTGAACCCACTCTTCCCTGAAAAGAGAACTTTGAGGACCCCTGGGTATTTGTTGACAATTGGGCTGCAGATTGGGACACCTGCCAAGCTGCACTTGAGCCATATGTGAAGAAGACAACCCTGGGTCTGACTTGGCAGCAGGATCCCTCTGTGGTCATGAATGATCCACAAAGCAGGTTACAGACAGTAGCCTAGAGCAAGAGCTGAGATATTTGCCAAAATATTTGAGAAAGTTTAACACCATAGATCTTGCCACAGCTTTCTTCATTCTCCCAGGATTTTCAGGACCTTCCTAAATCTCATAGAGTTTGTAAACTGTCTCAAACTAGTTGCTTTGCCAGAGGACTATGGCTAAATGAGGGAGACTGTGAGGTGACATCACATGGATGTCATGTGGTTTTCAGAATGTGCTGGATATGGCAGAGAGACTGGAAGACAAGGGTGCTGTGGGACAAGGGGAGATTCAGGAGCGACTGGCACAGTTTGTCCAACACTGGGAGAAGCTCAAGGAATTGGCCAAGGCTCGGTGAGTGGGACTCAAAGGCCCAATTCTATTGCTGGATTCCAGGTACTAGGCTGGTGTTGGGAGGATCTTAAATGCCTACTTGGCTTCGCCTGCTCTCCCCAACCACCCACCTGTCTCTTAAGTCCTTCCTCAAATTCCAGGTCTTCCATGAACCTTTTCCCCAGCCACCTTGGCTTGAGTGATCACTGCCTCTGTTCTGAACATACTTCTCCCGCTACATTTATTGCAGGTGTCTCTCATCACTCTTTCCTTCTATGTGTTGGCCTTCATGCTAGATCATTAGCCACACATGTGTTTTACTTTATCTCCCCAGTTTTAATATTATTTGAAACCCTTATTAATAAACATTTTTCCCCTCACAGTCCTATAGCAAATTTGAACCATATAGTCATATGACCAACTGTAAAAATTTCTGTCTGTAGTCCTGGTTCTGTTGCCAGTAGGAAGACATTTCTTGCTAAGTAATGAAAGGGATCTAGTGATACTTTATGGGACCTTCATCTCATAAGAAAGAAAGCAGCACTCAAGGGCAAAGAGACACTGCTTTGCTGCTGACATCTTCCAACTCTGGTCTCATCATTTCCTTTTTCTTGGCCAGGGTTCTTTTTCTAGAGAGCAGATGATGGTATACAATGAACTCCTAGGGCAGGAGTCCCCTCCATCCTGCAGGAGATAAGCACTGCTGACCAATGGGCACATCCCAGACTGTGCTCAGGCCCAGTTTAACTGTGGCTGCCTAGTGATAAGAAGCTGGTCTGCTCTTATGAGATTGTGCCACGCCACTCTACTCCCACTGCTGACCCATTCCTTCTTTTCCTTACTGGGGCTTACCACCCTATTCTAGAGGGCTTCGGTTGGAAGAGTCCCTGGAATACTTGCAATTCATGCAGAATGCTGAGGAAGAGGAAGCTTGGATCAATGAAATGGAAGCCATGGTTGCCCGAGGGGATTCTGGAGACACGTTGGCTGCTACTGAGGTGAGGAACAGGAAGACACGATCAATTTTCTTGTCTTTAATCTGTATCTTTCCTTAAGTCAGTGTTTTTACCTGTAAAATTAAAACCTGTCTCCTGGTGGGAGAAGGAGATAAAAGAAGTATTGATAATTCTGCCAGTTTCAAATATGAACCATTAAGGTCTAAAGATATGTGACTTGCACAAAGTCATGGAAATAATCAGCCTTGAAGGCAGAACTCAATCTGAATGCCATGATCTCTGATCTATGAATCAAAGACATCATGCGCCTTAACTTTTAGGTTATAGGTTTCTTAAAGATTCCCTCAAAGCCTGATTGTATATTGATTTGGAAAACTTTTTGTCTAAACATTGGTTGCAGTTTCTACAAAATATAATGTTAGGAAAAGAACCTACAAGACAGAATATCTCTACCATTTATAGACACCCCTTGAAATGTAGGCTTGGGTTTTCCAATAAAGAAAAGAACAAGTTCTCAATGTGATCTTGAGTTAATACCGATATTGACATCTTTTGAGAGAGAGATTATGAAACGTTGATGTTCTTACCACCTTGAACTGTGCCTAGTGAACTTAAAATCTGAAATTCACCAAGAACTTTTTGTGGTGATTAATTTTCTTTTATGTAATGACATAAGGTGTCTTTGTCTTGTATCAGGGTGATGCTGGCCTTCTAAATGGTGTTTTGAAATGTTTCTTCCTCTTCAATATTTTGAAAGAGTTTGAGAAGGACTGGCATTTCTTTAAAGGTTTGGTTGAATTACTCAATGAGGCCATTTGATCCTGGGCTTTTGATTGTTGAGGGGTTTTTCAATTTCTGATTCAATCTCTGTACTAGTTATAGATCTGTTCAGAGTTTCTATTTCTTCATGATTTAGTCATGATAAGTTGTACATTTTAAAGAATTTATCCATTTCTGGGCTAGGCATGGTGGCTCACGCCTATAATCCTAGCACTCTGGGAGGCTATGGTAGGTGGATAGCTTGATAGCTGATCTCATGGGTTTGAGATCAGCTTGAGCAAAAAAAATGAGATCCTATCTCTACTAAAAATAGAAAAACTGAGGCAAGAGGATTGCTCAAGCCTGAGTTGGAGGTTGCTGTGAGCTATGATGTGACAACACTCTACCCAGGATGACAGCTTGAGACTCCATCTCAAAAAAAAAAAAAAAAAAAAAAATAGAATTTATCCATTTCTTCTTTTTATGGATTATAATGTCCATAGTAGTTTCTTATGATCCTTTTTTATTTCTGTGGTATTCATGTCTCTTCTGAATATATTATTTAGAAATAGAAAATAAAGATATTAAAGGGATCATATTCATGCAGTATACATACATAAAAATATAGTTGATTCAATTATTCACTCTTACAAAGTGGATTGTCTTTCCAATCTCCATTTATAGTTTGCATAAAAAGATGAGATATAATAATTCATAAAATGTAATATGGCCATCTGTTTTTAAAATGGGTAACCATCTTATTTTAAGGCCTCAGACCATCATGGAGAGAAAATTATTTTATCTTCAAAAGATAAAATAGTCATATGAATTCTGTTTCTTCCTTTAGTCTGAGCCACTGCATTGTGTAGGAAAAATCTTGATGGGTCATCTTATGACAAAAGGGAGGTTAAGGCAGTAGGGGGAACAGTGACATGTGAGTGGTCGTGGTAATGAGGACTGGTGTAGATATTTCTCAGGAAGATACAACATAAGACAGGCAAGTCTCTCTCTTCATGCTTCCTCCTCACTTCCTTTGCATTCTGCCAGCTGCACAGATGTCATGTTTCCAGAGAACAGTCAGAAACAGAGATTTGGAGAGATATTCAAAACAGCTCTGTACTCTCCTTACCCCTTTATATGCCTAGTTGTTAGTTTAATGCTAAATACAATGTTTTATAAGATTATATAAATCTCAATATATACTATAAAGATAGTATATATAGTATAGTATATCACCTTAACAACCGCATTTCAAAACTGAAGAAGCTTAAGATCACATAACAAAATAGAAACAGTATCGTGTGTATTCCTTTAACTCCTTTCTTCCACTAAGATTGTCCTCTTTGTCCAGTGAAGAGTTTGGGAAAAAGAATTTAGTAGCATTATCCCAAAGAACGTAGGAGTCAGTTTATCAATTTAGCTGGATCAAGCCTGGAGATTAGCATTACCTTGAGCCCGAAAGTCAGTTGAGATACACTTCCCAGTCAGATGTTCTGACTCGCGCAGACATTTTTATGCAGAACTTGCTAAAGAAGCATGAAGCTTTGGATAACGACTTTGCTGTCCATGAGACCTGGGTGCAAAATGTGTGTGCACAAGGAGAAGACATCCTGAGTAAGGTGAGTCAGCCCAATCCCGACTCATTATCAGTAGAAAATCATATTTAAAACTGTAATAATCCTTTCTAAGCTGCCTTTTGTTGTTTTTCAAAAATAATGTTCTCAATTGCTATTTGCTAGTATTTTTTTTTTTTTATCCATACACCTTTCAACTTTCTTGAAATCCTTAGTTACCATTTTTGCTGTCCTGCTTAGAACACAGTGTTTATGAAGTTCTCATCACTGACTTTGACTTGAAGTTCTTACAATCTGAAAAAATTGATTTCTAAACCTGTAGGAAGGAGGATCATAGTGAAATATTTTTGTAAAATATTTTGTGAAAATCGTTATTTTGATTAAATATTGTTCTATAAAAGCCTCATTAGTCTAAGTGTTACATGTGGACACCTCTCTCCCCCGCAAATGGAGATGCCGCCATGCCTTCCTTCCTATACCAACAAAAAAATCCATGCTCACATAGGCACACAGAAGACCACACAAATGCTAGTGGAAATAACTAACCTTCCACATGGATAATAAGATAATTATAAAAGACCTAGGTATACATTTGGAATAAGAGAGATAAGAGTTTCTAATGGCACTAAAGAATTCACATTATTAGCTTTGGACATTTATCAGTATATCTGTTTCTCTCCTTCTCTCTTCAACTTTGGTATTGCAGGAAGAAAGTCAGAACAAGGAGAAGATTTCTGCAAAAATAGAAGCTCTGAATGAAAAAACCCCTTCTCTGGCCAAGGCAATGGCTGCTTGGAAGTTGCAATTAGAAGATGATTATGCTTTCCAGCAGTTTAACTGGAAGGCAGATATGGTTGAGGCCTGGATAGGTATGATGTGTCAGGGCCGGGGTCCCCTGGGTGGTGAAATCCTAATGAATCCCCTTTGTAGAGTGATCTCTGGGGCTTTTCCTCTTATCATGTGTAAAGAGGTACTTCCTTCACCACTGCTGCTATCCTTTCTGGACGCAATTGTGCTCACATGTGTACACACATACACACACACATACAAACACAAATACGCATGCTGATGGCTAAGTATCATAATTCCAGGGAACACATTTTGGGGGAATTGATGACTTTGTGTATAATGTTTAAAAAGGTAGGGCCATGGCAAAACATTGGAGGAAATAAGCTAAAATGTTCAATTACTTATAATTTGTTCTAATCTTCAATTTTCCCTTTTTCTATGATACATTCAAAAGTTCTCTTGGCTCTAGCTCTGTTTCAGTCAGTTTAACTCTGTCTACATCTAGAAAAACAATCCACTATTTCCGTAATGCAGTGAACAACCTGCTTTGTCTTGTCTGTTGTAAATATTCCTTTTTTCTTCACTAGGGCTTTTATAAGACCAACTGTTTTTCTCTTGTTGTTAATTATCCTTTTTCTTTTTTAGCTGAGAAGGAAGCCAGCCTGAAGAACAACGGCAACAGTGCAGACCTCACTGCCTTCCTCACTCTCTTGGCAAAGCAGGTGAGAGCAGGCTGTTGTTTTGACAGATGCTGGGGAAGCCCAAGACCTACATTTCACAGGAGCTTAGTCCTCCAGGAATAGTCAATTCTACATTTGGTGATTTTATTTTCCGTAGCATCTATAATATCAGTCTTTTTTTTCCTTCCTAATTTGATAATATTGGTCATTTGCTTCTTCCCACCACCACTTTGTCTCACTAGTCTTTTTTGTTTGTTTGTTTGAGACAGAGTCTCATTTTGTCATCACAGTTCACAGCAACCTCAAACTCTTGGGCTTAAGTGATTCTCTTGCCTCAGCCTCCCAAGTAGCTGGGACTACAAATGCCTGCCTTAACGCCCAGCTAGTTTTTTGTTGTAATTGTCATTGTTTTTATAGGTGGCCCAGGCTAGGTTCAAACTCCCCAGCCTCCGTGTATGCGGCCAGCGCTGTAACCACGGAGCTATGGGTGCCGCCCCATCTCACTAGTCTTACTGCTTAGTGTCCATCATTTGTTTGAGAGCCAACTTTGGGTTTTTTGATGTTCCTTTGTTTTCTTGTGTATTCTATTCCATTAAAATCTGTTTATATTTTAATCATTTTATTTTACTTTATTTGAGAATAACTTGATGGCTTCTTTAATTTATTAAGATGGATAAGTAGATTATCAAAATGTTAGTCATTCTTCTTTTTTAATACATTGATTTTAAGTAAAAAAATTTACTTCTAAACAAAGCCTTAGCTGAATCTCACATATTCTGTGTCATTTTTTGTACTAATTTAGTTTCTATCATTTCTAATTTGACTTCTTTGACCTATTGGTTGTTTGGTAGTATATTGTTTAATTTGCAAATATTAGAGAATTTTCTCCTTATCTCTCTGAAATGTATACTCCCTAGTTTAATTCCACTGCATTTTAAAAACATATTCTATGTACCTTTTTTCCTTTTTTTTTCCCTGAGGAAGGATATTTATTTATTGAACACCTAACTCATGCAAGTACTGTGCTAAGTAAGTTCTTTGCATATGTTTTCACATTTAACACTCATGAAAATTTAGTGAGAAATAAGTTCTGTAACTTTCTAAGGAGAGTGAGACATTCATGGCACTTCAATTCAAAAGCAAAAACATTATTTTTTTAATTGGGTATGTAGGAAGGAGTAGGTCCTACTCTCTCCCCATTCCCCTTTACTTTGCTGGGCATCAATTCCAAGACACTCTCCTCCTGGATTCTGGGATAGGCAGCTATGTTCCCTGGATTTAGTCATGAGACACACATGGAGACACAAATAATTCATGTGTTCACAAATGGAATTATTCTAGAAGTGCCACGGAAAGAAGCAAATACGGCCACAGATTCTCTTCCTACATACCCAGCCTCCTTAAAGATATCCTATATTTTTTCAGAAGCTTGATTCATATCCAGTAAATGGCCTATTTTAATGTATATTGTAGGTACATCTGAAAAGAATGTATATTTTGCAGCGTTTGACGTTGCTAATCAGATTTCAGTTGTTAACGACATTGTTAAAATAACTTGTTATTTTTATATATGTTGCGGGTTAGTTAAAAGTTGTGTTAATATCTAGAACTGTGAAATCATCTTGATGAATTGATACTTTTAATTATGAAATATTCCTCTGTCTCTCTAATAACATTTCTTGATTTAAATTCTTCTGTGTTAGGTATTACTACACTACACCAATGTTCTGTCTTTTCTTTTTAGTGTTTGCAGTGTGTATCTATTTCTGTTTTAGGTTTTGTTTAAAAAATATATCCTTATATTTTAGATATGTCTTTTGTAACTATTGTATAGTTGTGTATTACTTTATTTATCTAATCAATAATTTGTATTGAAAAAGTCTATTTACATTTGAAGTAATCAACTCATGAATTTTGGTTTAAAGCAATAATTTAACAGACCCTTTGCTGTCTAACCCCCTGTGTTTGTGTCAAAATGATTCAAGACACAGCTTCATTTTGTTGAGGATGTACCTTTTTCTGTTTGCTCCTGAACACTTTCAGGGGCCTGCTCCCACCCCAGCTCTTAGCTGACCAGTGCAGCAGTGGGCACGGTGGCACTACTGAAAATCCCAGTCAGCATCTTAGATTCTTACCTCTTTAAATTCTTACTTACTATTCCTGTGTGGCTTTTAAGATATTGTCCTCTATAGTGTAGGAATCTTAAATTCCTTGAGTGGAAAGACATCAGAACAGTCAACCCACTTTCCTACAGTTCTCTCTTCATGGCCACTGAATTCCTGGCTGCCTGGGTCCCCAGAAGGTCACCTTTCGTGTCTTTAACTCCCTGGGATTGTCAGAGGCTCTGAGCATTGCTTCCTCCTCAGCCTCTCTGCCTGTGCAACTTACACTTCAGAGGGAAAAATGGGGAGAATGCTGCTTTATTTCTGTCTTGCTCTTTTCTCTCTGGAATTTTGATCCCTCACGTGTAGGCTACCTGAGTTGCATTTTCATTCCTTTCAAAAAGTTTTTCTAGATCTCTTAAAGTTCTTCTCAAAGACAGATTTGGTCAAATAAAAGCTACTCTGTCAAAACTGGAAGTAGAACTTCCCAAATGTTGTGATATTGATATTAATATTTATGAAAAAAATATCATTTTTATAACTGTCCCCTATCAGAGGTCTCGTTGATTTGTGTACTTCCAAAGTCTCCAGCCATGTCCTGCTACTAATTAGAGCACCAAGTTTAAAAAATAGTACAAGAGAATCTTGGAAATGATTTGCACTGCTGAAAGGATTTAATTTTGATTGAGAAAATATGGAATATCACATCATGCTCCAGCATTTCCTTAATATTAATTTTACACCTAACCTAAAATCTAATTATAAAAATATGCAGACCGTGGCACTTACCTATAATTTCAGCCCCAAATATTCACTATGTCTCTAAATTATATCTTGTTTTTCCTAGTCATCATCCCAACTCTTGCCTGACCTTTATTTATCCTGTGATGAAAATCTGGTAGAACCCAGGTATGAATGGCTCCTGGAACTATTCTATTCTTCACAGCCTCTCCACTGCTCTCTCTCAGGACACACTGGATGCCAGTCTGCAGAGTTTCCAGCAGGAGAGGCTTTCTGAGATCACGGACCTGAAGGACCAGCTGGTGGCTGCTCAGCACAGCCAGACCAAAGCCATCGAGGAGCGCCATGCTACCCTGCTGGAGCTCTGGGGACAGCTGCTGGGAGCCTCTGCAGCCCACAGACAGGAATTGCTAGAGAAGCAGATGCCGCTACAGAAAGTAAAAGAGAAAGGAAAAAAGAAAGAACAAAGAAAAATCGACGGGGTGTGATTGGGCCTCTGCTACCTGTGTATTGCCAGGGAATTCAAAAATAGATACTGGAACCCTGTTAGGATAATAGACAGACATTTTAATGCATTGAAAGGGGTCAAGAAGATGTTCCTACTGAGCAAAAGTAGTTGATTTTTTTAAGTTAATAGGAAGATTCATTTTTCTTAGATTGATTGATCAGTTATCCAATTGACTTGAGATGGAACCCAGGTAGTTACAGGGGAAGAAGTAGGTGAGACAAGAGGATGGAAGGTCTTTGTATGTGAGAGAATTAAGACTGGCTGGTTGTCCAGCTAGTAGGAAGGTTGTCCTTCCTTATGCTATTCTCTAACTCAAGGCGATGAAGCACTGGGCAAATAAGCTGAAAGCATATTTTCAACTTGCATTGACCTTTCCCAGGTGGAGACCTATGTATGTCTTAACATATCTCTGAACCTTGATTCCCCCATGTGAGAAATAGGGTAATAGTACCACCCTCTCTTGGCTTTTTGTGTTATTACTATTTAAAAACACAGAGGGTCTAAAATGTAGTATAAGCCACTAAGTTTCCTATAGATACAGTAAATGAAATACTATTCTCAGTGTGGCTGCCAAGGCATTGGATGTTGACCATAAAAGATATCAATAACAAATGAAAACCAGTACGATCAGTTGGGGATTGGGAACTTGGGGCCGTGGGGCCACATGTGGCCTTCCAGATCCTTGAATACAGCCTTTGTCTGAATCCAAATTTTACGGAACAAGTCCTTTGATTACAATGGGTGTGGCAAAGAAAGGTGAAGCTTTTCTTGCTTCCTTTGGTGCTTAAAAAAAAGAATCTTGAAATCAGAACTGGAAACAAGACAGATAGTTAAGGAAATTAGGAAAGAAACACATGAATAAAAATCAGGCAGTCTAGATTCTTACTTAATTTATACTTTATTGAAAAATACAGGGCCTACAGAAACAAATCTTAAGTAAAAACTAAATCAATTAAACGAGCAGCTTTCTGCTTGTATATGCATTCCACAGAGGAAGCTACTTTGTATTCTTACTGTATTTTTCTTGATTTTCTAACCATAAGAGGCTTTGTTATTTTGTTTTCTGTTTTTAAAATATTTATAAAATATTCACTCAATCCATGACGTTATAAAAATAATATGAAGTACTTCATAGGTTTTTGTGTCTATCCTGTGTAAGGGCCATGTTAATTTTCTCTGTAGTAATCTGTCTTAGCATACAGATTGCTCAAATGCAAGTGGGGTAAGATGTAATAGCATAATGCCTTTGCAATCCCACCTCCGCTTTCTCTTTAATACCCTCGTGTGAGGAAAAAAACTCATTTTCATATTAGCTCAAGACAAATCCCTTTAGAAGTAAAATTTGCTCACCCCAAATCGCTGATACATCTTAAGTTTAAAACTTTCTGATCACTGTCTTTTTTTTTTTTTTTAAAGACAGAGTTTCACTTTGTCGCCCTCGGTAGAGTGTCTTGGCATCACAGCTCACAGCAACCTCTAGCTCTTGGGCTTAGGCGATTCTCTTGCCTCAGCCTCCTGAGTAGCTGAGATTGCAGGTGCCTGCCACAACACCCGGCTATTTTTTTGTTGCAGTTTGGCCGGGGCCAGGTTCAAACTTGCCACCCTCAGTATATGGGGCCGGCACCCTACTCACTGAGCCACAGGCGCCGCCCCGATCACTGGCTTTTTGGAACAGCTCATGCTAGTTTTCTCATTCAGTAACAGACAATTCAGTGTTATTCAGAGCAGGTGGGCAACTTGAGGGAGAAATGCAGGGTTACACAGATTGTTGTTCGGAATGCAGGTGAGAGGGCAGGACACAGGTGTAAGCACTGGTCTGAAAGTGTCAGACATGAGATGGCATGCCTGAACAAGGTTTAAAAAAAAGACAGGGCAATGACTTAGTATATTCTAGGAGAGGCCAGCAGGATGTGGCCTGCAGGGGCTCAGAGGACGTGGATAAAGGATAAAACAGATTTGCCCAGTTGTTTATTCAATCATCTTTCCATTAATTTATTTAACTTCAATTTTTGTGTGTTTATTATGTATCAGGTAGAATTGGAGCACAGACTTCAGAATAAGCAATCATATCATTGAAAACTACCCCTGCCACTCTTAGAATCTGAGAGCTGCAGTCATTCAGCCTCCTCATTTGTAAATAATGGAAGCCCTGACCAACTTCACACAGTGAGAATATGCCAGGCCCAGGGTTTGTGCCTGTAACTCACCTGTCTGTTCTTCTGATCACACAGTATCAGCATCATTTCTGCCCCTTAGATTGCTGACCCTGCAAATATGTGAAGACAGTGTTATTTGTATTCTCAGTCTTCTTTTTTGCTGAGAGGCTTTATTGGGAAAGACAGACGTATCATTTTATTTTCTCTGCAGGCTGAGGAGCTATTCATGGAATTTGCGCACAAAGCCTCAGCTTTCAACAACTGGTGTGAGAATGCCGAAGAGGACGTCTCAGAACCCGTACACTGTGTCTCCCTGAATGGGGTCCGGCAGCTGCAGAAGGACCACGAGGACTTCTTGGCCTCCTTGGCTGGGGCTCAAGCAGATTTCAACTATTTACTGGAGCTCGACCAGCAGATTAAGGCCTTAAATGTGCCCTCCAGCCCTTATACCTGGTTGACAGTGGAAGTGCTAGAAAGAATCTGGAAGCACCTGCATGACATCATTAAGGTAACTCAGGGCACAGCAGAAACTTCCTTTGTTTAAATTCAGCATAACCACTGAATTTATTATCTAAATTGGGAGACTTTGAGAAAGAAAGAAATGCCATGAGTTATAGTGGGTCAACAGTCATGAACTAAGACCATATTAAAAAAATGGGAAATATGTTTTAAACAGGTATACACTGATCCCCACAGTGTGAACAGTCTCATGGTTGTGGGCATTGGAGAATGATTCAAGGTGGTGAACAGAAGTTCCAAGAGATAGTTCTAGTGATGACTTGTGACAAGTTCATGAGGCTTGTGTAGATATTCCTCCCCATCCAAGACACCTCAAAAATTGTCCTTTGATGTGTTTATTTGTTATTTTCTTCTATCTATAATGATATTTATTATTGAAACTATACAACATTTAGAACATTTAACAGACAAATTTCACTATAACATTACCATTTTTAAATGGCAACTCTTGCTACTCCCTTTCCCATTAAGGCTGTTTTTATGTTTATTTAAATTAAATTGATCCCTCATTTACTTGTTACTGGGCTTGGTTTGAGACTCCTGAAAATACTTATGGGAAGTGCCATGAGCTAGCCTCACATTTTGGAGCTACGAAGAGGTGGGCTGCAAGAAATATGAACACATAGGGATAACCTGTGGAAGATACGTTAAACTAGGAGAAGGAAGACATGCAGCTAAGTCTACCAACCAATTCTTTTATGGCAAATACAAAGCCTTCAACATGAACCTTGTCATGTGCTTTGGGGTTTTAGGAACGGGAGCAGGAGCTGCAAAAGGAAGAGGCAAGACAGGTCAAGAACTTTGAGATGTGTCAAGAGTTTGAGCAGAATGCCAGCGCCTTCCTGCAGTGGATCGAGGAGACCAGGTGGGATATGCAACCTCCAAACCTGTGGGCTCTATGCCACATTCGCTGTTTACTATAGGGATAAGGGGGTCTCTACAAAAGTTTTGAAACAGAATGTGTTATGGTCCATTATTTCACTTCCAAGAAACACAGTCAACGGCATCCTTTCTGATTGGCCTATGCGAGTTTCTACTTGCTTGGCTCATTGATGATCCTGGAAAGGCTTCATTTGTTTCTATCTGTGCAGATTTTATGTTTCTTGATTTTTGTGTATCTCAAAACTTAAGAAACAACCCATGTATATCTGACTGAAGGGGAGAAGACACATCCGTACAGCATATACCCTGTTCTAAAAACAGCCTGTCTTGCCTGTGCTTTATATTTGGAATTGACTGTTGTCTGAATCGGTCTGTGCAAAATTGAGAAATAAGATTTTCATCCTTCAACTCATTATGTAGCCTTCTCTATTCTCTTCTTGTTCTTCTCATCTTTCTTCCTGTTGCTTGTAATTTCAATCCAAAGTAATGAAAATCCCTCATGTTTGCCTGGCACATTGCACTTGACAAAGTACTTCCATATCCATTACCTCACTTAACTTTCTGAGTCACCTTGACGAGTGCATGCAGCAGATCTATTACCTGTAATTCCAAGTATGGAAAGAAGTTCAAGTAGATAAAATGACTTGCTCAAGGTCACAAATGTATTTACCGGCACAACTAGAGCCTACTGTGGACACTTGATGTGAAGCTATTATGTTGCCAGCCTACTAAAGCTGTAATGAGAATCGAAGGAGATTAATTATTTTTATTAAAAGAAAAATGCACTTGACCAGGTTTTAAAAAAAAAAGAAAAAAATGTTCTGTACATGAAGGTAACATTTGTCACATCTCCTGGGGTAAACAGCCTGGAAAAGAGGAGACTTAGAGGGTGCAATGTGTTAGAATAAGTGATCAAAGCTGGTAGACTGTATATAATAGGTGGGTCAGAATTCTGGTATTCTGGAGGTAAGAGTGATGGTCAGACAATCCTTGATTTATGCTGTTTCTACATAATAACAAGGATAAATCACACAAGGAACAAAAAGAAATCCTGTATAGTGTCTTAAAAACATCTTTTAAAAGGCAGAGAAAACACAGTGCACCCTCCTCCGCTTCTTCTTGAGGTTCCTTGTTCGTGCCCTGATGGCGTGTGCCCCTCACACAGCATGTGCCTGACACTTGTGCTCTTTGTCCTGAGGCAAGGAGCTTCACGGGAGGCTCTGAGCTTTCCCGAGTGGGAAGGCTTTGGCAAATATGGGCGGTTAGGTTCGCATTTTGTAGTGACAAGGATTTGAATGTTTCATAAATCTGAAGAAATAAGAAAATTTGAACTATTCCATGTTAACATATGATTTCCCTTTTCTCTCTTCTGATTCCCGTTCCGGACCTCCACGTCCAGGGCTTACTTTCTAGATGGGTCAGTATTTTATTTTATGCTGTCTGTGTCGTTGTATTATTCTTAAAGAATCAATGAAGACTGTCTTAGTGCTGAGGGCTGTTCATCCCGTTACAATATGATGGTGTTTATTTTTTTATTTAATTTTTAATTAAAATCATAATGGTATACATTTATAGGGTACAATGTTATGATTTGATATATAATGTAGAATGCTTAAACTGATTAACATAACCATCACCTTACTTATTTTTTATGGTAAGATATTTAAAATTCACTCTTAGTTATGTTGAAATATACCCTTGCATTCTGCACATTAGGTGAGTATTATAATGGTGTTTAAATACAATGTGGGGTGAGAAGGCGAAGCTCATGCTTCATACTTCATTCTGCACCTGCTCCTCAGTAGGCTGACTTGGCCTACATTGTGTTAGTGCATACTTGAGAATAAGAACTAGGAGGAACATGTGGGAATCTTCTCCCAGAGAGAGAAGAAGTAGGGAAACCTTCCCTTCTCATTAATCTGGCAAGGCTGCCGACAGACAGAAGGGTTTGGTTGTGGAAATTTAACTTTGTGGAGGCCGGGAATGGTGGCTCACACCTGTAATCCTAACACTCTGAGAGGTCAAGGTGGGTGGATTGCCTGAGTTTATGAGTTTCAAGATCAGCCTGAACAGGAATGAGACCTTGTCTCTAAAAATAGCTGGGCATTGTGGTGGGTGCCTGTAGTCCCAGCTACTTGGGAGGCTGAGGCAAAATGATCACATGAATTTGAGGTTGCTGTGAGCTATGATGCCATAGCACTCTGCTGAGGGTGACAAAGTGAGACTCTATCTCAATAAATAAATAAATAAATAAATAAATAAATAAATAAATAATAAATAAAAGAAAAAGAAAAGAAAAAAAGAAATTTAACTTTGTGGAACTTCATTGCATGGAGGCCATATAGTTTGGGAGAAAAAGCAGCAGAAAAGCTGAGGAGCTGTGAGTTGACATGTCTGTGTTAAATACTGGCCTCTGATTATGAGTAATGTTTCCTTTTTGTTCTTAACTAGATCTTTGCTCAAAGAAACAGGAACTCTGGAATCCCAGTTGGAAGCAAATAAAGTAAGGAATGTTTATTCATTAGCTGAAGATATTGCCAGAATTATAAAGAGTACAAGAATTTAAAAAAAACACCTCTGGTGATACTTTCAAGCACAAATCACCTAATGTCAAAGAGCCAAGTGTGTGGTCCCAGTTCTGCCACCAATTTGAATTTTAGCCACAGGCCACCAATTCATGAAGATGGGCCTCCATTTACTTATATCTCTGAACTTCAATTTCTGCATCTGTACAAAGGAGTTAATAGCTACGCCTTAGAGTTACCACAATAGTTAAGGAAAGAAACAAATGTAAAAGTTCCTATCCTGAAACCTGCAACATTGGCAATTTCTGTTATTATCTAATGTGGTAAGATGATGCAACTGAATCTAGAGAATTTCTGACAGTTGAGTGAAGCAATGGGCTAAAACAGTGTTCCTCAACTTTATTTTTATTGTTCCTCCTCCAGGAGAAAAAATAAAACAATTAAATCTAATATCTCACTAGCAAAAGCAAGTACCGTATATACTCAAGTATAAGCCGACCCCCTTAATTTTACCCTAAAAACTGGGAAAACTTAGTGACTCGAGTATAAGCTGAGGTGGAAAATGCAGCAGCCACAGTAAATTTCAAAAATAAAAAATATATACCCAAAACAATTACAATAATTGAGGAATCAGTAGGTTAAATGCTTTTCAATATTTATTGCTAAAGAAAAACTGTAAACTAGCAACAACAACTTTAAAACTTTAAATAAAGTGCAGAAAACCGTAGCTTAATCAAGCCTACCTCTTCAGCTCAGCCGGGACTTGTGGACTGAGCTGAAGCACCGCCCCCTCAAGCAGAGGGCAGAAGACGACTGGAGACTACGTGCATTTGATTAGGTGAGTGCGCACCGAATCAAATAACCTGTATGACGCGAGTACAAGCCGAGTTTGGGTTTTTTGACACAAAATTTGTGCCGAAAAAACTCGGCTTATACTCGAGTATATAGGTAATAAGAATATTTCAAAAGTAAACTAGATAAGCGTTCTAATATACTAGCATATGATTCAAACAATGCCATATATTATGAAACAATAATTGTTTTAGATATATTTTAAAGACCTCACTAATAAATATTACTTTCTTTAACTGGATACAAGGCTTATGAGGTGAAAGAGAGAATTGTTCATGAACAAAATATTTATAAGAAACAAATTGTAAACATCATTTTATATGTAAACAATACATACATTGAAACATACTGTAAATATACAGGCTGACCATAAAGTTTATGGTCAGCCTGTATTTACATAAAGTTATGGTCATAAAGTTTATGGTCAGCCTGAATTTACACATATTGTGTAGAATGCATGTGAATGTGTGACTAAAGGCTTACCATCAAGCCTAGGCTGACGCAGGCCATCCAGGGACTTACCTTAGGCTCTCACGGCACTGTTTCCTTGGAAACACTAACTTTAAGATGAATGGGCAATGTTGGGCCTGCTTTTCTTGTGTGGAACTGCATCTGATTGGGGGAGCTGTGAGTTGAAATACAGACCTTGGATATAAGGGACAACAGTGGTGTAAAAAAAATGAAAGGAAATAGAAATTGAAAGAAAACTGGTGGATCCTATTTAAGGTGACCTACACACACCTTGGCTTTTATCCCTATCAGGTTTTATCTGTGTGGGTGAGGGGGGCAAAGAAGAATAGTGCTCAGGTAGTATGGAATGTTTGTCCACAAATAATCATGATGCTGCATCTACTTTGCCTGATTTCTATCATGCTACAAAGTCAAGTAAACATAGCATTAGACAAATTGGGCCTGCCTATTTGTGTTTTGTGAGTTTAATCCATAAATATAACTATAGTGCTGAATTCTCTTTCTCTTCTTTGTGGATGTGTGAGTAAGGCAGAGAGAGACACATAGGTGATATCACAAATGTACATCTATATCTGTAATATATAATCTAATACTGCCCTCAATTTATTTTTTCCTTACATTTAAAAGGAGGTAACTAAACATTTTATTTTTATTGGATCATTTTCTACTCATAAGTACATGTGAAAAGCATTTTACAGCTTCAACTAATAGCATCTAAGAGCCGAGAGATTCATTCTGAAGCTACTGAAGATAATAGCCATCATATTTTCCTAAAATCTCTAAAATTGAGCTATGAACTCATTTTTATCTGATCACAAAATCGTTCACTTTTCATTTAGGCTACAGAAATCTGTGTAGCATTTACCTAAAATTGTTGGGTCTCTTATCACCCTCACAAACTACCCTTTTCTGGTTATAGAGATAAAACGATTTCTGACAGAAAACAGTAGAGTGAGTAAAATTGGACTAATATCTGGAATAACTAAATGATACCTTATAATGAGACTAAGTTTGCAGCTTAATTATGACGTCTCATTAGGTATGTCCTCACAGACATTGTGTTTCCCTCAGTCATACCATTTACCTCACACTATTTAACTATTTATTTATATTGGCTTCTCTCACTGAGTTTTGATTTCAGAACAAGCTGGATTCCTACCCATGATAAACCTTTAATAAAAGTCTTTTGAATTAAAGACAATTTCCAAATTCAAGATTAATTTGTTTTTCAATAGAAGAAACAATATCTGTCCAGAATAGTCAACTGCATAAAAATGTAAATTGTATCCTCAAGAAGTTAAACAGCTTTAATTAACAGACCAAAAATATTAGTAAAATGGAGTATATAAAAACAAGAAGCTTTTGCATGAGCAAGAAAGCCATAGGCAAAGTCAAAGACAAATGTCAAACTGTGAAAAAAAAAATAATTTGTGACTCATATCTCATGCAAGGGACAAAATTTACCAACACATAAAAGAGCTTCTGGTAATTAACAAGAAAAAGGCCAATGACTTGAAAGAAAATTGGACAGTTCACAGAAAAGAAAATACAAATGATTTTAAACACACAAAAAATAAACTTAACCTTGGTCATAATGAGAGAAATGAAAATTAGAACTTCATCTATTGCACTGGCAAAAATACAACTTTGAAAACATACTTTGCTGTTAAGGCTATAGGAAAAGACAGACTTGTTAATTGTTGGTGAGCTGTACATATTGAGGCACCCCTTGTGGAAGACAGTCTAGAACTGTCTATCACATGCCTGTAACCTTTGACCCAGAACTTTGACTTCTAGGAATTTATTTTATAGATTTACTTTTAGAATTCAAATCAATGCTTGATGAAAGTAGGGAAGATGATACATGGAGTGAGACTGTTCACCATATTTTTAAATTGGGGGACAACATGTCTTTCCAAAGAAATAATTTAATAAGGAAAACTATTATACTAGTAATACTAGTAATGAATCACACTTTATACATTTTGGTAATGAATCATTATTAACACTACATCTAAAGCCAGAAATAAAAAATACTCAGATATAGGCTAGTCTTACTGGAGTTGGATGATATCTCAAAGTAGTTTTGATTTGCATTTCTCCGATGATTAAAGATGAGGAACATTTTTTCATATGTCTGTAGGCCGCACGCCTATCTTCTTCAGACAAGTTTCTCTTCAAATCCCTTGCCCAGCCTGCGATGGGATCCCTTGTTCTTTTCTTGCTTATACATTTGAGTTCTCTATGGATTCTGGTTATTAAACTTTTGCCGGAGACATAACCTGCAAATATCTTCTCCCATTCTGAGGGC
>CAUYPK010160384.1:0-15451 GCA_963574355.1 Loris lydekkerianus | reverse complement strand
CATCCCTCCTTCCCTCTCTTCCTCCCTCCCTTTCTTCCATCCCTCCTTCTCTCCCTCCATCCCTCCTTCCCTCTCTTCCTCCCTCCCTTTCTTCCATCCCTTCCTCCTTCCCTTCCTCCCTCCCTCCTTTCCTCCTTTCTTGGTTCCCTCCCGCCTCCCTCCAGATAGAAGCAAGAATAATGCTCTTCACAAAAATCCAGTAATTCTGTCTCTCTGGAAAGCTCTGGCTAGAGACTGGGAAACTGTCCTCAAAATATGCTCTCATCTAAGTGTTGGATATTCTAAGACTTGGGCCTTCTATTCACCATTAAAATGGTAAGTAAGAGCCATTGCCCAGCCCAGAGAATGAGTGGCCACTCAGAGTCAGGTGTGAGGCCAGGGCAGCTTTGGCTCCTGAGAGGGAACAAGAGCTTAAAGAGGCTCCTCTGGCCTGGCTGCCTCACCTGGGTGCCCTCCCCCTGCCCACACACACACCCGTGAGAGAGGAGAGACTGCACACTCTCCTCTGGCGCCACTCGGCCACTCCCTGTGTACCACACACCATGCTAGCAACGCTTCTTGAGGTGGGCGTTTCTGTGGTGATGCTGGTGGTAGCCCATCCTGTTTCTCTCTGCTCAGCTATCCTCTCATTACTGTGAGAATGGTAACCTGCAGCCACACTCATGTGTGTGTGTGTGTGTGTGTGTGTGTGTGTGTGTATGTGTCTGTGTGTATGAGGGGTTCAGGGCAAGGCTTTCTTTGGCCACTGGGAGTAGCCTCCCCCCAACTCTCTGCCCCTGCCTGGCAGACCCCTTTGGGGGTACCAAAGGTCTGTCTCTTATCTTCAAGGGGGGGGTGAACTCTGGTATAGTTTATGCTTCAAATTATCCTCTGTTGGCCTTTTGTTCCCACTTTATCCTGCTTTCCCCATTCTCCCTGTGAGAATGCTCTCCCAAGGATACATTTGGATGAAAACTCTCCCTCTCCGACTTTGCTTTTGGGGAATCCGATCTGAAACACCTCTCATTTTACAAATGAAGAACTTGGAGCTCAGGGTGATTAAGTTGTTTGAACATGTCACAGCAGAGTAGGAACACAGAGTCCCCTTCGATCCATCTCTCAATTATCCAATTATCAACCAGTCATTCCACCCAATGCTAATTTTGACCAGAGAGTTCCCCATCCTCTACAGGCCATGGAATTCTAACTGTCCCGATGGCAGGGTAGCTGAGTTCACATCTGGGGCACTGGGCAGAAAGGGGTGCTCAACAGGGGAGCAGCAGGTGTTAAGTGGGTGGGGAAAAGGTCTCTAATTTCCTCACCGGGGACCTTCCCCCCACTCTACCCCACAATCTAGGGACAATTTGGAAACTGTATCCAGATCTGGGTTGTCACCATGACTTTACAACAGTCCTAAATTTTCCTAAGCATGGCCAGGGATGTTAACAAGTCCTGTAATATGTGGAACAGGTTTGCTCAACCAAGATGAGCTCACCAAATGCTGATCATATCTCTGTCAAGAAGGACTACAAGGTGCCCTGGGTCAAGGAGTAAATGAGCCAAACGCAGTCATCAAGTCCAAAGGGAAGTGGGGTGATGGAAAAGAGAAGACAAAGCCAGAGGCCGTGAAGGCCAGACAGCCCTGGGGCTGGCTCCAGCCAGGCCGAGGGGAGGGCAGTGGACATGGCCGGAGTGCCCACAGCAGGTTGTTCTCAGCAGCATCCACTCCATGGGGCACTGCTGGTCGGAGTCTGGCCACGTTAAAAGTTTAGAACAAATGAGGATCACAGTGGATGTCATGGGAACCCAAAGAGAAAGTGACTATGTGGCATTGTCATTGTTTATTTGCTTATTGACAGATCCTGAGCACTAAGTTTTAGCTGCTGGAGGGAGCTCCAAGAAAGCCAGGCAATCTGGACTCGAGTCAATGCTGGGAAGTTAAGTTCAGTAATGATGTGCTGTGCTATGATTTTGGCTGCCCAACATCTGAACCCCCATCCTATGGGGGAATTCCTTACCTTGTAGGTCTTGCTGGGCAGCAGGCCCTCTCCCATGTTGGATACCTGCGTCTCCCACCTCCTGGGCAGATGGGCCCTGGATTGTAATTGGGAGGTAGTTACAGTGGAGGGGTAGGAATGGAGGGGGTGTCTCTGCTTCTAAGCAGCAGCAAGGCCAGTTGCTGGGGGCAGTCTGTCGAGGTGGCTGGGGAAGTAGTGGTGTTCAGTCCAGCCTGGGCAGTGGTGTTGGTGGTGCCAGGGCAGCATATGGCCTGCAGTGGTGATCCTGCTCAGTACTGTCTGGGGTCTTGTTCCTGGCCACACAGATCTAAAGCCTGGATCTTCAGGCTTCCTGGAGATTCTGGGACTTACCCAATGTTCTTTGAATAAAAATTCCTCTTGTTTAAATCAGTCACAAATAATCCCTTTTGTGGGCAGATATGAGTACCTTCTCTTTTCTAATTGCTGGGAAAACAAAGATAAATCAGACCAAGATTCCGTGATCTCATCCAGCCAGGAAGACAAATGTGTACCGAGTGAGACTTGGGGTGTGCTGCCATGTCGGCTCGCCAAGCACGGATGCCCTGAATTGGAAACAATGAGTGATGACCCTACAGTCTCAATTTGAGAAGGAGGCTAAGGGCCACGGGATCTGATGTGAGATACACTGGGATCAGTAGACCTTAAAATAGAAAAAAAAAAAAAAAGGACAAAAGCGAAACTTAGGGACATTTTGTTACAAAGTGGTTCAGAAATGACTCACAGTAGGCATCTGGAGCCTACCTGACCTTAGAATGTAAATGTGGGAAACAGAGATTACACGGTGGCCCAGTGACCACAGAGTATGGGTTTCCCTGCCAGATTTCCCGGGAAGCACTATATGCAAAACCAGACTCCTACCTGCCTTTCCGTGGAAATAGAGGACAAAGATCTGTACATGGCAGGTGCACTTCTGTCTTATTTCTCCCATTATAAGTTTGGAATTCCGTGATTTACAGTATGCAATGAAACTTGCTCTGGCTGGTGCTATTGTGTATAAGCCAAATAGAATTTTATTTTGGGAGAAATAGGGTGGAGAATGAGTTCAAGGCTGTAATTCCCCTTTATTGCGTAATGATCCTTTACTGAGCTTCTCTTCCATGCCAGGCTATCTCCCACGTATTCTCTTTAATCTTCAAAACAAGTTTTATGAGGTTAGTTTTACAGGCAAGGCCTAATGATTTGGCCAAGACCACAGGGCTGCAGTAACAAAAAATTTTGAGCCCAGGTGAGTCTGGCTCTGATCCCATGACTCATGCCATAGTGTCTCCTTCCCAGATATCCTAAATCAAGGTATTACATGCTTGATCTCAGGGATAATATGTCCATTGTTCTATCCTAGATCTTAACTCACTCTGGCAGGTTATAGGGCCTGAGATAAGTATTGGGCATTTTTTAAGGGGTCAGTTTAGATCAGTTATATAATCAGGAAAGATATTTGTGGCAAATAAGTCTTTCTGACTTTTCTTTTTTAATTCCACAGTTAAAACTCCAGATTGTAAGAGCTCTTCCTGGCCTGATTTCTCTGAATACAGGTTAGAGTGAAAATAATCTTGTCTGTTTAGCTTGGGTGGTAGGAGAAAGGTGTTGTGAGTTGGGAGAATGCTATTCTCAGGTCAACAGGGAAGAGGGAGTGTTAGCTCAGATCTGCCAAACTCCTACCAGTGAGTCCAGAGTGGGGTGTGGGCAATCCAGAGGGAGTAGACTAATTGTTAGTACTAACGATAATAATAATTAACATTTATTAAGCAACTACTATGTGTTAATACTGTACAAATATTAAGATGTCTCATTTTCAGTCCTTTGGACAAATCTATGAAATCCTACTCTTTTAAATCAGAAAACACAAACTCTGAGGGTCAGCAATTTACCCAACATCACAAACACCAGGCACGTTATGTGGGATTAGAATCCAAACCTTCCTGCTCCCAATGCTCAAATCGAAGGGTTTGTGTGATATTAACCATCGATGAGCTGCTCCATTGATACTATGAAGAACTAATTTAAAGTTATCACTTGTTCACATGACAATTATTTACCAATGCCTACTTCCTGGTGGGCAATGTGCTCCTGAACAAAAGAGATGTGGCCTCTGTCCCCATGATGAAGGAGGAAAGAAAACCAAACAATTATGCAAATAAACGTGTAAACCTTGCTATGTGCTATGATGAAAAGGTACAGAAAGGTGGGAGAATTTATTACAAGGGCACCTTACCTCATCTAGCAGATCAAGGAACACTTCCTGCAAGCAGTGGCAATTGAGTCAAAACCAGAGGGGTGAGTGTAGTTGACCAGAAGGGAAGTAGAGGGGTTGGAAGAAGAAAATTACTGGCAGAATGAAGGGCCCATGCAAAGACCCTGGGGCAGAAGGAAAGAGCTTTTAGTCTGTGGTAGTTACATATCCCACACTGCTGATGGTGGGATAAATTTAGTTTGTAAATATCTGTAATGATTTTGAGCCCTATGTAAAGATTTGAGCCCCAAAGAGCACACGTTACAGTAATATTCTCACTACAAGATCCTCTTGGAAAATTGTGAGATCTGACATCCTTTGGCCCTCAGGGCTTCATGGCAACAGTCACAAGGGCTGAGCATCTGACCGGTGTGTGAGGAGCACACACTGTCCGTTTCACCAGTCCTCTTCTTCCTCATGCAGTCCCTAGCACTGAAGTGAGGCCTCAGTTATCATTGATCATCATGTTTTCACTGTTGCTTTTCTTATAGTGGAGAATTATTTCTCTGTGTTCTCATCTCCACCCCAAATTAAAGTTAGACCAAGAAGATTATGTGCTTTTTCTCAAACTCAGTGTGCACCACTCATTTAACTTACTGAATACCAATGGTATTCAGTGCCCATGGGAATTTAAATTTCTCCTGCCCTTATTTTGAAGAAAACAGATGAATGCCTGAAGGTGCCCCACTTGTAACAGTCTAAAATTTGTTGACTTTTTTCTCAACTACAAATGCTTACTGAAAACAGGATGTGTGCTTTATATATTGTGAACCCCAGCTCCATCCATGTAAACATGAAAGAGGTAAAGTCTCCATCTTTCTTTAAGGCTGCATAATATTCCATGGTATACATAGAGTGGTTTTCATAAATAATAAATTCCTTATTTGTACTTAAGCTACAATTCTGATTTTATTGCTTGAAATTAAAAAAAAAAAATCTGACCAATGAAATTATCCTTGCCTTTGGTTCTGAATAAGGGACAAAAGGAGGACAGTCGGTTTAGAGAAGAGGGGGCATAGTCACAGAGAGCCCTGGAGGCCGTGATAGGGAGTTGAAAATTGTAACAGGAAGCAAATTGGGAGGATTTGATCGGGGATGATATGATGTAATTTGCACTTTGAAAAATGGATTTTATTGCTGTGTGAAACACAGATTATAGGTGAGTGGGAAGGTGGGAGACGTATGAAATAATTGGGACGCCTTAGCCAGCGCTTACAGTAGTGCGGGTGAGAGAGGTTGGCAGCTTATAATACTGACGTGAGAGGAGCAAAGATGCTGAGAAATGGTTGGAATCCGGAGTTAGTGATTTTGGCAGTAAAGCCAACAGGACTTGCTGAAAGGGTGAATTATTTCTGTAGGATACATTTCATTCCTCAGAGTGGTATTATTGGGTGACAAGATAAGAATATCTTTCTTATACCATTTTTAAAGTGAGTATAACTATTTGTGAATCCTGCATTAATTGGGGCTTACTTCACTCTATCCTTTTCAGGTGTTAGAAAATCTTCCCTAACTATATAAGCAAGAAAAACTGATGTCTCATTATTGTTTTAGTTTCACTTGCAATATTGAAAATGTGTAAATGGATTTTTTCCTTTGTGGTTCTTACCTTTTGCCACTTAACTATTGAAATCTTTGCATATTCCCTATTGGTTTATATGAGATCAGGTATTTACCTTGTGAAAAATATCCACTGTTGGTCATGTTTGGTGTCACAGTTTTCTTATGTCATTATTTGCCTTGTGATTTTGGTTACATCCTCTTTTTGTAATTTGCAAAGTTTAAGTTACTAATGAACATCACCTATCCCAAGTCCATTCATTGATTCCTTCTTGCTTGATTGCCATTAAGCTTAGAAAATTCACTGATTAGTTTCCTAATCGGAAAATTTAATAAACATCCAAGCTTTCACTGGTAGTGGTGGTAATTTAGCCTTTCCCCTGACATTCAACAGATTGGAACCTTCTAAATTTTATCTGTTTGTACAGTGAAGTAAGGATCAAAATTCTCTGTTTTCCAATTGTCCCAAACCATGTATTAGATAATTGGAGTAGTTTTAAAAGAATAACAATGTATGGTATACCACACATGCGGAAGTAATTACAAGGGCTTCACAATGCACTCAGATTCATGCTTCACCTTCGCAAATATTCAGCACAGCTTACTGTGTTTGGATTCAATTTCCACTTGTATGTTATACCAAATACATAGTAGTTTGCTTAGCAAATCATACCTTATCTTTTTAATATGGTGACTGTTTTTAAAAATCTTTGCAATTTTAACTCCATAATGTATAGGATTCAGAGTAAGTTCATATAATGCATGTCCTTTAATTCATAATTGCTGGAAAAATGTTTTACACACTCTGAAGCAGAGATTTTTAATTTTTTACTCCATCAAACATCAGTTACTTTGAGTTAACAAAAATGAAGCATAACCAACAAATGGCGAAGTGAGATAATACATGCAATTTAATAATTCAAGACAATTTTCTTCCAGATGCATCAGATAGGAACTTGCATTTGCATAGTTTTCTGATTGCTATTTTTACCTTTCTTAAATTGGTAGGGTCACCTACACTATCGCTGATAATAATACAATATATCTTTAATGTATTTGAGTATACATGTTTGAACTCTAAAAATGTCATCAAAAGACCAGAATCTGTCATATTAGATAACATGGCTTGAGATGTCTTTATTTTCTAAAAATAACCACACATAATAGAATTTGCTGCAACAAAAATTAACATACGTTTTACAAATATATCATGCAGGAGTCTTGGATATTAATCATGCCTTATTGATATAAATGAAAGCTGGGCAATTTCTAGACAGCATTATTGAAGTCAAACAGAAATTGGTACTAGTAGGACGATACTGGAAGCATTCAAGTTTTAACAAACGCAGATTTTGAATGGAAGCATTATTCTCAGTGAATCAATTCAAACATAGTTACTCTGACTACGATTTCTCTACTGAACCTCACTGATATGTTATCTGCCATCACATGTCAGCAAATCTTAGTGGCTCTTCCTTCAAGATATAAACAGAATCCAAACTTCCTCCACTACCACCTTAGAATAAGCCTCAGTGATCTTTCTCCAACCTCACTTACTAAATGATTTCCCTGTTTATATCATTGCCACCCTATGGTATGTTCTCCACAAAGCAGCCAGAGGAGTGTCTTTGGAAAACATAAAATTATGTCACTCTTCTGCTCAAAATGTTCATGTAGAACAAAATATAAAGGCCTGACAACAACCTACACGTGCCTGCAAGGGCTGCACCTCCCCTCAACCCCCACCCCACGCCATCTCTCAGGCCTCATCTCTCGTCTCATGTAGGGATGTCTCTGCTTCCCAACCTCATTGACTTCTCTGCCATTCCTGCCACACAGCAAGGACATGTTCTCCTAAGGGCCTTGGCTTTGCCTAGAAGGCTCTTCTCTCAAATATGTCTAAATATTTGTCTCTGCAGTCCTATATGTCTCTGCAATGCAATGTTCAAATCCCAGCACCATCCACTACCATGTCTGTGACCGCTGTGATTACCTAGGTTTTCTTCTTCTCCAATCTTTTATTCTGTAGAGAATGAAAATATTACCGCACACTCAGGCCTTTTCTGGCTCCTAGTGTTCTCTTGCCCAATAACCACTATCCTGAGATTTCTGCCTTGGGTCTACCTCATTTCCTTCAGAATGTTGCTCATATTATCTTCTTCTCAGAAAGCTTGTCTAACCACTTCACATAAAATAGTGCACACACCAGCCCTGTGTTTTTCATCCCCCCTTTCCCAGTTTTATTCTTCTACATAATGGTTTTTACCACCTACTGTGTTATATATTTACTCATTTATATTAAATATTTACTCAAGACAGTAGGTCTGTCTTGCCTCACTAAAACAAATTTCCCTTTTGATACAGACTTTTACTACCTATCTATTTTGTTCATCACTCAACATCTAGAATTGTGGCAAAAGTCTGACAAATGCTCAGAACCTAACAAATATATCTCTGCTGAATATCAATTAATTAAAGAAGGAATGAATATGCATTTCCCTTAAGGTGAATTCATTTTGAAAGTTAATAAGAGAGATTGTCATTGCAGTATTACATGGATATCCTTTTTTGTATGTTTTTTGTGGGTTTCTTTTAGAGTTCAACCTGCCTCAACCTCCTAAGTAACTGGGACTGCAAGCATGTGCCACCATGCCCTACTAATATTTTTTAAAACTTTTTGTGGAGATAGGGTCTTGCTATGTTGCCCAGAGTGGTCTCAAACTCCTAGTCTGAAAGCATCATCCCATCTGAGCCACCCAGAGTGCCCGGATTATAGGTATGAGTCGCCATGCCCAGCCTCCATGGATTCCTATATGATCGAATTTTGTCTATATCACACAAGGTACAGAGGGTGCGTAAAAATGTATACACATTTTAAGAAAGAAAAAAGCTGTGTTAAAATTGTAATACTCAATATATAGCAATAACAAAAGGTCTACCTGGAGAATGGTAACCAAAGGTCTACCTGGAGAATGGTAACCTTTAGTTCATCATGAGTTACACTCTATATGCTCACAAGGTAAACTAGGGATGTAGCAAATAAATACCCATCTAGATAATTCTGGCCCTCTGAATGATTACAGAGTGGTTTTCGTCATGTACAGTAATAAAATTATCTAACAAACTTTCAAAACCTCTACTCCCTCCGCATGTGAACAGTTTGAGGTATTAAATCCAAGCTGAAGAATATCTGATCTGATTATAAAGGCCAGTCAGGTGTGCCTGGATCTGCATTTGTTGACTTAAAGACTGAAACACCAGAGTTCCTTTGCTAAGACCAGTTTAATTTCCTGTCAGTAGAACTGCCCATTGTTTTCCATAAAGAAGCCCTAAGTGGTTGCATATCTATAAGTAACAGATTCATTTTAATGAACTTTTTTCCATATTTAAAATGATCTTATGACACGTGTTTGCAACAAAAAGCCACATGAAATTTAATCATCTCCAAAATTATTTGCAAATTTTTATGTTAGAGATTTTATTTTATATTAGAAATATATCTTTCTTTGAATTAGAAGATAAAGGCTAAGACTGCTCTTTTTCTCTGGAGACTATTTCCTTGGCTGAAACAGTTTGTATTCCCTTGCTGCTTTCTCTAGCAGCAAATCTATAAAGCTCAAATTAAATAATATTAAAAGGGCCAACTTTATTAGATTGTTAAAATAGATAACTTGAAAAATAAATTTTTTCTGGGAAACTGCTAAAAATCCTGTAATGTTTAAAATAGACACCTTGGAGATTAGATAAGTCTATTAACAAATACACATTTAATTTTTGCCACCTTATTTTTTTCTTCATTGCAACTATCTAAAATATTTGAAATACATTGCAAGATTCTGAAGAGGAATAGCTTGGAGTTGGGTAAATTAAAACAAGCTTAGTTTGTAAAGAAAATCAAGGACAAGAGATGATTTTTCCCATTCATATAAAATAAAGCAGATGGCTACTAGTTACAATTCTATGACATTAACATACATACAATGTTTCCTAACTGTTACTTCTGCATAGGAAGTAGGCTTTTAAAATGTGAGTCCATTGTCAAACAAATCACTTTCATGCCGAAGATGGTGTAAAGAACATAAATCAAGTCCAAATCAAATGAAACCTTATTTCATTCTTTCCTCCAGGAATTTCACAATTCATTTGACTATCCATTTGTCCTGATGAAATCTTCTGTTGTGCACAACGCAGGTGAGCAGGGCAACCCCCTCAATTTGATTTGCTTTCACAAACCAG
Source organism: Loris lydekkerianus (assembly GCA_963574355.1). Taxonomy (NCBI): domain Eukaryota; kingdom Metazoa; phylum Chordata; class Mammalia; order Primates; family Lorisidae; genus Loris; species Loris lydekkerianus. Next base: position 5,407 of record CAUYPK010160384.1, on the reverse strand, counting down.
AACAAACCACCAGAGGCCAGTGGTAGAAAGTACTTCAGACCAGGTTCCAGCCTGGTGCCGCACTCAACTATGTGGCTCAATTCGGCTTCCTCACATGGAACGTATGTGTGGGAAACCACAGGGCTCCTAAGTCTCTTCTTGTTGTATTTCCCCCCTTGATACAAATATCTCTAAAAGAGCAGGAAGAGATACTGTCTATAACTGTAATTCTTACACTTTTCTAAAACCACAGAAGAGCATTTTAGAGTGAATGAAAGCTGGAGATTGTGAAAGTGGGAGATTTGATGCTATCGCCTACTCTCTGCTTCTAGAAACGTTACCCAAGTTTTGTTTAAAAACTCTATTCATGTCACCTTTGGTTAAAAGCTTTTGTTTCTCCCCTCATTCACAGGTTGATATGGACATCTTTAGACTTAGCACCATAGACAGAGACCCACGTAAATGGGCCCATTGAATCGCTGCTGCTCCATTTTCTGCCATGTCATGTTCTTCTTACGCATCCCAAATGACAACATCCTTAAAAAGCTCTGTACTTGGGCTGCGCCTGTGGCTCAGTGAGTAGGGCACCGGCCCCATATACCAAGAGTGACAGTTCGAACCCAGCCCTGGCCAAACTGCAACAAAAAATAATCAGACATTATGGTGGGTGCCTGTAGTCCCAGGTACTTGGGAGGCTTAGGCAAGAGAATCACCTAAAGCCCAAGAGCTGGCGGTTGCTGGGAGCTGTGACGCCACAGCACTCTACCAAGGGTGATAAAGTGAGATTCTGTCTCTTAAAAAAAAAAAAAAACTCTGTAGTTATTTGCAAACTGTTCCTTCTACTTCCTTTGTCCTTATTCCCTTTTTCCTCTGGCAAACTTCTAACTGTGGAGGTGACCTCCACTGAGGACTTAAAGCTATTTGTTTATATTTTCATCAAAACCTTTACGACATTGTATTGTAGCTCCTCTCCTATAAAGACATCTATTCACTAAAGCACTACTTTTGGGAAGAAAGAGATTATGTCTTGCTTATCTTTGTGTTGCCAGTGCCTAGTGCATATTAAGAGTTACATAAATATTTGCTCTATGTGGAACTGTAGGTGGGTTTAGGCAACATACAATACCTGGTATGAGCCAGCTCCAGCTTCACTTGCTGCCTGGTGCTATTACAATCCCCACCATACTTAATACAATAAACAAGTTTTGACAGTATAGGGTGAAAAGATATTTCTTCTATAAGTTTATCAGTCAGAGAAGGATTAGCACACTCTTTGTGACACATTTTTTTAAAACAGCAAAAAGTAGGTATAGACAGAAACTCTTTCCTAAACATTTTTTCTTGTCCTGAATGAATGAAACAAGTTAGTAATGAGAAATGTGTAAAGTTTGGGAGGTCAACTTTCCCCCCTAAAAATCTGCTTTGGAACATCTTTTGTCACCTGCAAGCTCCTTTAAACCTCATCGTTTGCTTCCCGGTGATGACATGAAAATGCAACGGGAAAGGATCTCTGCCCGAAGTCAATGAACTCAACTCAAGTAAGAACAGACTTCTGGTTAGGAAGAAAGTGACCATAACTCGGTGTGTTGAAATTTATTGACACAAACTGTTAACTATTGTTACAGTATAAGCAGCACCAAACTATTTTTTTAACTTAAGATTATTATGAGGGTACAAAAGATTAGATTACAAGTTTGCATTCGTTAGGTAAGGTCCCTACTGTAGTGGTGCCCCTTAGCACCAAACTATTTTCAGGAAGATTCTCTAAAAAGTTCTTGTCCTGAAATGGCTCTTCAAAATTAAAATGGATTCTTGATTGAGGTTTCTTGGTTATTTCATATTCAAAAACAAAAGAATTATGGTCTTTTGAATATCTGAATTGATTTAACTTGCCAGGAATAAAAGCTAGCAAATATTTCCTTTAAAAAAAGCTCCTATGTGGACTACCTATGTTACAGGTAATATAAAACAATGTCTAATAACTCACATTTACTGGCCACAGGTGTTTTCCAGTCCCGGAATGCTTGTCATGCAATAATTCAGCCATTATCATCATTACAATCCCTTGAGTGGAAATTGTTGTTATTCCCACTTTTTAGCGGAGGAAACTGAATCTCAAAGAGCCTACATAGGCTTAGCTGATTCAGATCAGAGCTGGATTATAAATGCAGACAATCTGACTCCCAAGCGGTGATGGCCTGGGTCCCGTAGGATCTGTGCTGAGGGCAGTTGACGTGAGAAAAAACTCAGACTCAGTCTCAGACGAGATTATGGATGCGAGCACCATAGCTAGCAGCATCTCAGGTGTAGCTACCAAGTGTAGCACCTGCCCATTCTCCCAGAGGTCTCTTTATTCAGTCAAAAACCATAAATCATATTGGCAACATAAAGCATAAAATTAATTCTAATTATTCAAAACATAGCATCCCAAGTAATCATTAACAATTAAAACAAAGGAAATTGAAAAAAGGAGAATCACACGAGCACATCATGTCATTACAATATACATGTTTACAAAGTGGGGAGTAGACTTTCCTACCTCACTTCAATGATTTCTATCTACACATCGGCAGGACTCGGGGGATTAGTTGCTAAGCATTCTGTTCTCAGCCACCAGATAACCACTGAGTTGTCTGCAGCACCTGGAGGGGAGGGAGCAAGACCCTGGACGCTGGACAAACAAACAGGACCCCAGAATGCTGTCTCTGAGCCTGTGGTTTGCCAGAAGTCCTGTGTAGCAACCTGGCTATTGCTGGCCTCAAGAGGTTTGGGGAACTTGGGACTCTGGTCAATAAACCCTTCAGAAATGCCTGGCCAAACTCCACTACAAACCTGACTCCACACCAGGCCAACAGTTTCAATCACCCCACCTCGTTCTTCCACACTGACTACGTTATCTTCTATGTAAGAGCAATGTTTTAAATAAAGAACTTTCATTGGTGATTTTTTTCTGATTACAAATGTGAATCACGTTCATTTGCCACACACTGAGTACTATGTTGAATCGCTGTAATAAAGTGATGTGTAAGCACTTTGTGTGGTAGGTGCTATAAGTAATCTAAACGTGGTTTAAAGTATACAAGAGGCTGTGCACGTGTTATGTGCAACATCACTTCATTTTATATGAAGAACTTGAACATTTGCAAATTTTGGTATAGGGAGGCACCAACCCTAGAATCAATCCCCCAAGGACACCACCTTGGGAAGGGAAGATTGTAATGTTGAAGGCAAAGATAACTAACTTACTAACATTTAGCAAGTTACAGAAGCAAGGACAATATTACACACTCAAAAAAGATTTTCCAAAAGCAACTTTTCATTATTCTTTATCACAAAGGTTAAGATAAGACAAAAGAAATTGGCATGTGTGCTATTTGCAATAATCTGAAAGAGGTTAGAATTCATTGAATACATCTAAATGATGATTTAGTTTGGTTCTGTTTCCAAACAAAATTAATATTAAATCCACATCTAAAATCAATTTAATACATCCCAAATTAGAAATGACGTGGTGGACATGCAATAAATCTTGTTAGTATTTCTACGTCCTATTTTTTAAAAACAAAGTTTAAGTACATCCTTTTATAAGAATCAAAATAGATTGGAAGTCTTGTGTGATGGGTTTTGGTTACTAGTCATTATTAGAGCCATCAGAATACTTAACAGGGAAAAATTTTCATATATCAATACAATAATCCTATGTGAATTTCATTAATATCTTTTGATTTATCTGAAATCATTGCAGTAAGCTTCATCAATTATTTTTCTGTGCTAAAGTAATTAATTGCAAAATGTGTCATCTTCAGATATACTGCCACTTAACTTTCTTTATCAACCTTACCATATCCATGATGGAATATTTAATTCTAGATATATTCAAAAATAGTTTTAAAGAAATAAATGTTTTTATAGAGTTATATCTTGATCTTTAGATGTATTATAAACTGATGCCAAAATATACAAAACTATATGCTATTTCCTGCTTATGCTCTTTTTTCATGTAAAAAAACAGGTCTTAATCTTTTAGGAATCATTAATCTATTTATAATTTTATGGTAGTTGTGACATTTTTCTTTAAAAAAATATACATAATCACAATTTCACCCAACTATGGAGAATCTATGGATCTCAGATTAAGAATTTGTGTTCTATAATGAATACTTTCTTTTTCTAGAAAGTTGACACTAAACATATATGAAAATGTATTGGAATTCTCAAAAGAAAAGTAAATCAGTGAGTTTACTGACTGGCAGCTTGAAACATTTCAGGACATGATTGCATATGACATTGAAAGTGAAGTTCAACTGCCTATTGAGAAACATATTTCATTTCCATAGGTGAATGCTTTTATAGCAACGACCGGGCCTAGCCTGGCCTATGCATCCCTTGGATAGATATTTTCTCCAGATCTCCTGTAATTGCTGATTCAACTAGCTCTGTGCTGCCAGTGTAAGTGAGACAACTCTTCTCTCCCACACTCATTAATTCCTTAAATAACTATTCGTTGAGCTTCTGCTGTATGTTAGGATCCTTCCCCAAACACTAGGCTTTGAGTATATAGGCACCAACAAGAGGTAGAAGGTCTCTACACTCAGTGAGTTTGCATTCTTGTGAAAAGGCAGTGGAACAATAAGCAACTAAACAAATAACCAAGATAATTTCAGATAGCATTGGTGCCATAAAAACTATAAAAGAAAGACATCCATTGAGTGACTCAGGTAGGGGGGGAAATGCTAGAGAATGTGATCTTGATCTGAAATCTCAAAGGATGAGAAAGAGCCAGAGGAAGGAAGATTTGGGCAGAGACTATATAGCAGAGGGAACATCAGGGGAAAGGTTGTGAGATGAAAGCAGGCTTGGTATGTTCAAGGAGCATAATTACAACTGGCACAGTAGAGTATACTAAGGGTAAGAGGAAGTCGGACAAATAGGCCAGGTGCAGCTTAGGCGGGATCTTATGTGTCCATGAAAAGGAGCTGGGATTTTATTCTAAATATGACAAGAGCTATGAGAGAAATTTAATCAGAAGTGGGTGGTACACCAAATGTCTATGTTTAAAAGATTATTTTGTCTGCTATGACCTTAGACTCAATAGTAGACAGAATGAAAGATACAGCTACTTCCATTCAGGGCAAATATATGGACATTACTGCCAACACCCAACAAAGCAAGTTACTGTTGCGTGAACGGAGATGCAAACGAACAGCAGCTTTGCCGTGGGTGTAAACTCGTTCCTGTAATTATTAAGTCAAGAAACAGACTACATGGGATGGGATGGCATGTAGCGAAGTTCTTTATTTAGGGGTTTGATTTTATACCTTTCTAGTCACGTACACACTTAATCTATTATCTGTTAGTTTCACCATTACCTCATTTTACCTATCTGAAATAAACTTGAAAGGAAATATCCTGTTACCACATCAACACA
>CAUYPK010160380.1:0-68287 GCA_963574355.1 Loris lydekkerianus | reverse complement strand
TTTTTTTTCTGATTAGGTTGACCAAATGTTTATCTATTTTATTCACCCCTTTTCAAAAAACCAACTTTTGGATTTATTGATTGTTGTATAATCCTTTTGTTTTCAATTTCATTTAATTCTGCTTTGATTTTTATTATTTCTTTTCTTCTGCTGGTTTTGGGGTCGGCGTGTTCTTCGTCCTCCAGTTACTTGAGATGTCCCATTAAGTTATTAACTTCCTCTCTTTCCGTTTTCTTAATTAAGGCTTGCAGTGCTATAAATTTCCGTCTTAGAACTGCCTTTGCATTATCCCAGAGGTTCTGGTAATTCATGTTTGATTGTTGTCTTGTTCTAAAAATTTGGTGTTTTCCTTCTTAATCTCATCTATAACCCATCTATCCTTCAGCATAAGGTTGCTTAGCTTCCATGTTTTTGTATGGGTATGCAGGTTCCTGTTGTTATTGAGTTCAACTTCTATTCCATGATGGTCTGAGAAGATGCAAGGGATAATTTCTATTTTTTTTTTTTTTTTAATTTGCTGAGGTTAGATTTGTCACCCAGGATGTGCTCGATTTTGGAGTATGCTCTGTGGGCTGATGAGAAGAATGTGTATTCAGTTTTGTTGGGATGAAATGTTCTGTAGATGTCTGTTAAGTCCAGATGTTGACTGGTTGAGTTTAAATCTAAAATTTCTTTGCTTAGCTTCTTTTTGGAGGATCTATCCAGCACTGCTAATGGGGTGTTAAAATCTTTAACTACAATGGAACTGAAGGAAATCAAGTTGCTCATGTCTGTTAGTGTTTCTCTTATAAATTGAGGTGTGTTCTGGTTGGGGGCATAAATATTAATAATTGAAATATCATCATATTGAGTATTATCTTTAACAAGTATGAAGTGTCCATCCTTATCCTTCCTTATTTCGGTTGGTTTAAAGTCTATTGCGTCTGTGAATAGGATTGCAATGCCTGGTTTGCTCTGCGTTCCAGTTGCCTGGATTATAGATGACCATCCCTTCACCTTGAGTCTAAATTTGTCTTTTAATGTAAGATGTGATTCTTGTATGCAGCATATATCTGGCTTGAGTTTTTGTATCCAGTCACCCAACCTGTGCCTCTTTAGAGAATAATTTAAACCATTCACATTAATTGAGAATATTGATAAGCCTTTTGAGAGTCTGGTGGGCATTTTTAATCCTTTTGCAACTGTGGAAGTTGGAATTTGGTCAAAATTTTCTGAGCAGGTTTACTTTTGTGGTGGAGGTTTATGCTGGTCTTTATGGAGGATAGGTCTGAGAATATCCTGGAGAGCTGGTTTAGTTATGGCAAATTTCTTTAACATGTGAATTATGTTGAAGTATTTAATTTATCCATCATAAATGAAATTCAGGTTAGCTGGGTACAGGATCCTGGGTTGAAATTTATTTTGTTTTAGGAGATTAAAAGTCGATAACCATCCTATTCTAGCTTGAAAGGTTTCAGCAGAGAGATCTACAGTTATTCTAGTATTTTTGCCCTTGTAGGTGATGGTTTTCTCTCACCTGGCTGCTTTCAGAATTTTCTCCTTCATATTAACTTTAGTGAAATTGATTATGATGTGTCTAGAGGATGCCTTATTTGGGTTGAGTCATGCTGGAGTTCTGAAACTATCTGCTAGCTGAATTTCAGAATCTCTTGGCATGTCTGGAAAGTTCTCCTTCATAATCTCATAGAGAAGAGACTCTGTGCCTTGTGAAGCTACTTCATCGCTTTTGGTGATCCCTATAAGACAAATATTGGTTTTCTTCTAATTATACCAGAGCTCTCTGAGAGAGTGATCTGTTTTTGCCCTCCATTTCTCTTCCTCTTTGAGAGTTTGGGAGAGTTTGAAAGCTTTGTTTTCAATGTCAGAAATCCTTTCTTCTGCCTGCTCCATTCTGTTACTGAGGGATTCTACTGTGTTTCTAGATCTTTGAGGACTGCAATTTCTTGTCTCGACGTATCAAAATCTTTAGTCATTTGGTCTTTTAATTCATTGAATTCTTGAGATATCTTTTGGGTTACTGCTTGGAATTCTCATTCGATCTTATTTGCTATCCAGATTCTGAATTTGATTTCTGACATCTCAGTTATTTGTTTGTGCATGGGATCTTGTGTTGTGTCTGCCCCACTGATCCTTGGGGGAGTTGATCTACTCTGAGTATTCATATTGCCATAGTTTTTCTGTTGATTTCACATCATGATTGTTTTTCACTGTTGCCTCTGGCTGTCCTCAGAGTTGGGGAGGTGTTTCTCCAAGATTAGACCCCAGCGGGATCACTCTATTGTTGCTGGATATTTGTAGGGAGCGACCCTGTGTAGTTCCTCTGGGGCTGCCCCAGCCAGGGAGTTCTGGTTGTGGAAGTATCTCCGGAGTGTGACACACCTGGATGTAGCAATATGACAGGAGGTGGTGCACATGGTTCTTGGAGTGCCTGGTGCCCAGTGACTTTGGCAAAGAGAGCCCAAGGCTCCAGCAGTTTCTGGCCAGGAGAAGGGCTCTGCATAGAGGCAGGGAGGGCTCCGGAGGGCATGCGGCTGCCAGAGTCCTTGGCCAGATGAGCGGGCTGGTGTGGAGGCAGGGAGGGTACAGGAGGGAGGACTCAGGGTTGCGCGGCTCCCACAGTTCCTGGTCAGGGCATCCAGAGGCCCAGTGGGTGCAGGTCACAGGTCGGGGGCCACAGCGCAGCTCTTATGGAGGTCCAGGCGGTAGTAAGCCCAGGAGTTTGAGGTTGCTATGAGCTGTAACGCCATGGCACTCTACCCAGGGAAACAGCCCGAGGCGCCAGTGCGCCAAAAGCGGTCTCACTCTGCCCCTGAGGGTTAAGGCTGTGAGGCAGCTAATTCCCCGCCTTTAGGCTGCTCAGTCCCTAGGTTACTAGCTCCCACCCAATCCTTGCTCTGCCATTTTGAGGGCAGAGCTTGCTGGGGCAGTTCTCTCACAATGGCTCTCTACAGCCCACAGTCGAACACTATTAGCTTCATCCGGCTCAGCGGCTTAGTCTGGGGCCCTAGACAATGCCCAAAGTTCTCCACACTCCTACTCAAGCTCTCCCCAAAGGCAGTTCAACTGAGTGCCAAGTCCAAAAACACTGATACAGTTCACAGGTAAGGCCTTTCTGGTTTGCAGTATCACTGCTGCTTGTACTTACGGCTGCTGGTGGGATTAGGTCAATTGGACACACGCAACCACTTGCCAGTTTTCCACTGTTTTTGTCCTCTTCTTGGGGGTCCAGAAGTCCATTGCTGATTCCCTGTATCCTCAAAGGGATGATTATAGGCAGATCCCACCAGCCAGAGATGCCTAGATTCTTATCTCCCCAGACTCACCAAGCCCTGTTGCAGGGAAGCTGTTACTTGGCCACCATCTAAGATTTTATTTTTAAATAAACTATCGGATGGATGCTTTTTTAAAAAACAATGAGTAAGGCTTATTCTAGGAATCAATCTCATTCATTTTCTCTAATTATGGTGTAGTGGAAAGAACACTGTTTAGGATGGAAGTTAACAGTCATGAGTGAAGCCTGGCAAATACTCTGCAGCTAACCACCTGTGAGATATTGATCTCAAGTCAACTACGTCTCAGCCGATGGTACGAAAATTCTTTGGTCAAACTGACACTTCTGTTTTTGTATCTTGTTTTATATTTCTCTTATTTCCAATTCTATTCTTCAGTGACCAATATATTTATCTTTTCAAAACTGTGTTTTTAATATACTATTATTTTCTCCTAAGGAAAGATTAGAAAGAATTCTCCTAAGCCAGAATTCCTTTTCTTGCTGTGATGAGTTGCTATGCCAGGCCAGCAGCCCAAGGTGCTAGCAGTGTATTATTAACTAAATTGATCCCACAGTGTAGCAGCTGCAGAACTCTGGGTTGTTTTTCTTGTAAGGCTGATCTTTTAGTCATGACTTTTAGGTAAATTGCAATTACTTTTTTTTGTTGTTGTGTTCCAAAGAGGGCTGTTGTGTCTCCTGAACATCTTCCCCTTCCCCCCTGCCATGGTGGATGTGACAAGATCAGCTGGTTTCCAGAAGCCAAAGTATTCAGTAATGTTCAAAGAGAGAAGATCATCTCCAGGTTCCTTAAGGAAAGCCTTCTGAAGAGAGTGTTCCGTTCACAGCAAATGAGGTGGGAGCGTCCCAACTCCCTGAAGGAGGATTCAAGCTATACTTTTCCTGTCACCAGAAAGTAAGTTCTGATACTGAAATATACACTAAAATTTAAAGTGAATTTATGATATAAGGCTAGAAAGACACACATACAGAATATAAGCATCTGAAAGATAGGAAGACCTATGAAGTAATTCAAATTGTAGAAAATCAAGTCTTAAAGCAAAATAAAGAAGAAAATATATTATTGAGAAGGTATTCAAGTGTACTAGCTACAACATATACAGATGTAGAATTTACTGATATAGGTGTTTATCTTCCCTTTGAAAATATCATTACATATATTTATATATATTTATCAATATATATTTATATTGCATATATATATATTGCATTCATTCCAGGAAAACGTAGATTTTAAACAAGATTTCATATATTTTTTTCAATCAAACTGTGGCCTCCCTAAAGAGATATTGCTAAAGGAGCAAAGTGTTAAAAGTTGATTTTTAAAACTTGAAATTGGAAACATTTTCATATACATTTCTTAAAAAAGAATTATAGGAATGCAAGAAAGTTAGGATATTTAAGATGAGTGGACCTGGCTCAGGACTTTGGGAATCCAAGGGAAGAGATCTCTTGAGCCCAGGAATTTAAGATTATAGTATACTGGCTTGGAACCAATAGGTCAGTGGTTAGGGTGCTGGCCACATACACTGAGGCAAGCAGGTTCGAACCTGGCCTGGGCCTGCTAAAACAACAATGACAATTGCAACAAAAAAATAGTTGGGCGCTGCGGCGGGCGCCTGTAGTCCCAGCTACTTGGGAGGCTGAGGCAAGAGAATCACTTAAGCCCAAGAGTTTGAGGCTGCTGTGAGCTGTGACACCACTGCACTCTGCCAAGGATGACAAAGTGAGACTCTGTTTCAAAAAAAGGAAAAAAAAATTACAGTATACAGAGCTATGACTGTATCCCACGTCCATCACTGTGTTCCAGCCTGGACAGAATGAGACCTGTCTCTTAAGAAAAAAAAAAAAAAAATGGCAGCACTGGTGGCTCAGTGAGTAGGGTGCCAGCCCCATATACATATGATGGTGGGTTAGAACCTGGCCCCAGCCAAACTGCAAACAAAAAATAGCTGGGCCTTGAGGCGGGCGCCTATAGTCCCAGCTACTTGGGAGGCTGAGGCAAGAGAATTCCTAAGCCCAAGAGCTGGAGGTTGCTGTGAGGGTGACAAAGTGAGATTCTGTCTCTTAAAACAAAACAAAACAAAACAAAAAAAAAAAAGCATGCTCCTAGAGTCCTAAATCAGGATTTAAAAAAAGATGAAAAACACTAGCTGACAAAACCATATGCTAAATACAAATTGCCCATAATTGAATTTAAATGTTTCCACCTGGCTTAGTACCTTATTTGTAAACCAAAATGCATATTATTAATCAGAAAATATTCTTTCTGAAAATATTTACATAATCACATTGAACAAGCTTCTGCTGTGTTATGTGACCAGACATGATCTGGCAATACTGAAGGGAAGAATAAAGAGCGATGGGGGCAAATGCATGGGTAATATTGGAACATGAAAGATACTAAAACAGATAGTCTCAATTAGAAGCCTGTTCCCTCCAGAATAGTTAGAAACTAAGAAAAGCTGCTACTGACATTTCTTTGCATAATCCAGGATAATAAAAAGGAATGTATGTCAAGGTGCTTTCCAAAATAGCTTTGTGACAATGTTGTCACTTTTATCACAGGAGGAGAAATTGAAGTGGGCAGTGAGGCATGCAGGCCCTGCGAAGTGACTAGTGCAAGGCTTGCTCTTTTCCTCTTATTAGACCACCTCTATTGTAATTAATGAAAGAGTTTGCGAAATGCCATGAGATAGAGAGCATCTACCTTATCCTACTTCATTCATAAAAGTAATGACTTCACGCAGGATTAGCTAAAGTGGTACAGGTTTAAAGTAAGGCAAGTTTAGGTTATCTTCAATATACTGATTTCCTTTCTTTAGGATAAATACCCAGTAGAAGGATTGCTGGATCATGTGATACTGCCATTTTCAGCTTCCTACTGTTCTTCCATACTGTTTTCCACAGTGGCTGTACTACTTTACATTCCCACTAGCGTTGTATAAGCATTCCCCTTTCTCCACTTCCTGACCAGCATTTGTATTTTCTAGGTTTTTGATAATGGCTATTTTAACCAAAGTGACCAGAACAATTTTCCAGTGATGAGGGTACAGTAATGAACTAGACAGGCAAGGCCCCAGTCCCATAGTTTTATATTTTACTGGGGAGAGACAGACAAGAAAAAAGAAAAAACAAACAAACAAACAAAAAAAAACAGACAAGAAGGCAGATTAAGAATCAAAACTCTAAAAGAGTGTAAAGAAGTAAATAAAGTCATGAAATAGAGTAAGGTGTGTGGAAAAGGGCTTCTTTAAAGAGAAGGCCTGGGCAGCACCCATGGCTCAAAGGAGTAGGGTGCTAGCCCCATATACCAGAGGTGGCAGGTTCAAACCTGGCCCTGGCCAAAAACTGCAAATAAATAAATAAATAAATAAAATAAAGGGAAGGCTTGTCTGAAGGGAAAACGGAAAATACAGAGGAAGGAGATAGGAGCAGGGTATCAAAGATCAGAGAAACCATTGAAATTGTGTTCAACAGTTAGTGAATAGGTGGGAAGATTCTCAAAGGGACATGGGATATCTTCCCGTTAGATCAGTGATTTTCAACTGGGGTGCCATGGCACACTGGTGTGCCCTGAGAAGTGTGCCATGATTTTAAAGATCATTAATTATTTTCAAAAGAAGTTCAAAGCACAGTAAGCATATTCTTTTTTTTTTTTTAAATCAACATAATGTAAGTGTTCCGCATAAGTTTAATTATAGGTTCAAGTGTGCCATAAGATTAAAAAGCTTGAAAAACACTACCCTAAATGTTAAGAACCAGTATATTTAGATGCTTATTGAAATGTTTTAGGTTTTGAATTTAGAGCCGGGTGTTCAACCTGACAGAACATGAGGGTATCACTAGCAAAAAGATTGAAAAAATTTCTTCTTTGATGTCAATGCTTTATTAGAAAACTATAACTGACATTTTCAGTGTTCATTTACTGTACTTACGTATATAATTAGTTTTAAGTTTTCTCTATATCAAACTGATGCGGGCAGGGGAGCTATTTAGAGAGGTATATTCTTTTCCTTTCTTTCCACTTACTTCATGAAACTGTACAGTTACATGCATTAGGGGGTACAAAATAGGGCTCCTGTGATATACATGTATCCCAGATCAGCAAAGAATAAATTTTGTTCTTTCCATTGTAAGACCGATGACTGACCTGAAACTGACCAGAGGTGGGCTTGCTTTCAGCAGGTATACCGTTCTTCCATTTTAATTATTTACTATGTTATATATAATAAGCACAGTTAAAACTTTACATATATATGCATGTTTCTACATGGTCTGTCTAGAGACGTGCAGGGCAAACCTCCCGGCTTTATTGGAAGGGGCAATGGAGGGGAGGCCCAAGGACTAAGCCCTGGGCACCAGAGGCCTACTGGCCGCCACGCGGAGCCCTCAGCTCAGGAGGCCCAGAGCAGGGCCAGGAAGGCCCTGAAAGGTCCAAGAAAGTCCAGGAGGCCCTGGAAGGCCAAGGAACCACGAGGAGGCACGGGAAGCCTCGGGGAAAGCCGGAGGGGTCTCAGGAAGGCCCGGGGGGGCTCAGGCCTTTGCGCCGGGAGCCCGGGGCGCCCCTCCACCCCGCAATGGCCGAGTGGGCAGGGCAGCCCCTGAGGGGGCCCGGCGGGGAGCAAGGGCAGAACCCGAGATTGGGCTCCCGGCCGCGGCAGCGTCGTGCGTCCCGAGGGCTCCGCGGCCGGATGGTCCCCCAGAGGATCCGAGCCTGGGCGACCGCCGACGGATCCGTAGTCCCAGAATACCGGTGGACCCGGTGGAACGCGGGGCCGCTCTCCGGTCGTTGCCCAGCGACCCGGCCGGTGGGGAAGCCCGCGGAGCCACAGCCCCGGGCGAGGCTGGCCTCTCTGGGCCCGGTCTGGGCCCGGGGCCCGGCCCCCGCCCCGGCGCCGGCCCGGGCCCGAGCCCACGGGCCGCACAGGCCCTTCACGGCTGAGGGTGCCGCGCCGGCGGCCGGCCGCCGCTCGCTGCCCTCTTTGTCCGTCCGCTGCAGGAAGGCCGAGTTGGAGGGGGCGCCAGCCAAGCCGTTCGCCCCACACGCGGAGGGGCTCCGGCCTCGGGGCGGCAGCGCCCTCGGAGAGGACGCCGGGGAGGACACGTGGGCCTGCGGCGCCGTAGGGTAAGAGGCCCCACCTGCAGCCCGTGGGCTGGGCTCCCCAGAGAGGCCGCCACCGCCCAGGAGGGAAAGGGGCCCACTCTCATGTGGGCCTGGCACCACCCTCTCCAGCCCTTGAACCTCATTTCCCTGCACTCGCAGTCACCAAGGCCTCCTTGTTTCCAGGCCTCTCCTCCAGGAACCTTGGCCTATTCCAGTCTCTTGGCGCCCTCCTCCATGGCACACACCTGGGTGGCCTGAGGCAGTGCCACCTAACCAGCAATCTCCTTCCTCCTACATTCAAACCTAGTGCCTGGCATACATAGTTCAAATCCTGAACTATATCTCATCTTTCTTCAGGATACACCTTTCTCTTCAGGAGACAATAAATTGTAAATGATTAGTAAATACACTGATTACTGCTGTGGCTTTAATTTGTGGTTCTTTCCAGATAGCTATACTTCAGTCCTTTACTGCTTGTCCTATTGTTAGTTCTCTAATACTTTTACCTTAAACGGTAGTGGATGTTTTAGGTACCATGGTAGTTTGGTGTGGAAAATACAGTTTGGTCCCTTGGGCCCCTTAATTCTCTGAAACATGCATGGAGTGAGTGGTGAGTGCTTGCTGTGCCATTATTTAAGATTAACCCTGCTTTCAACTGGAGCATTTGTTTTGAATGATTAAAACAGGATTCATAGCCCTGTTTTATAAGTTCCAGATAATTCACCGTATTTTTTTCCAATGCATATTTCATCCTCTTAGCTGCTATCTCTTTTCTCACCTCTGACCTTAATTTCCTACTCTTCTGTCAGTTAGATCTCCCCATTTACTTTTGTCTGTGTTCTTTTTTGGTCTGGCTTGCTGCTTGTTTCTGGTTGATTTCATGTTGTCACCTGCCTTGCCCCCCTAGTTCCTCTTCAGCTTAAGCATTTTCTTAACCTTTAGCTAGGAAGTCAAAGCTCATGCTTTTTTTTTTTCAGAAATGTTGACCTTTACCCATAAATGTGCCTGTTCTTACAACCTGTATAGGATTTTAAGGAAACAGAGAAGCAGCTACAACAAAATGGGGAGAAGAAATGGTGAGAACTGTAGCACCAACCTGCGTGTGTCAAACATCTCTCATGAGGTATGGCAGATGCCATTGAACTTAAACATTTGGTCAGCAGCCCTCATTGCTAAGATGTAACTCTTAGTGAGTCTTACTATGATGATAACCCTTGCTGATTTTGCTTTGTGAGCAGTTTGTCCTGAGTTTTCCTCTTGGCACATTTGGAATAGCAATGTGGAAAATTTTTACTTAACATAGGGAAAGTTAGCCAGCCTTTCAGAAAAATCTCAAAAAACATTTCTAGTTGCAAATGGGTTTTGTTAAAGATGACACTTTGTTATCAGTCAGGCAGTTCTTTTTTATTTTCTTACACATACTTTATGAAAAATATTGGTAAAGATGGGTTATCAAAAAGTACAATCAAGTCCCAACTGTTAAATTTGCTAACTAGCTGACTAGCTTTCCTTACCAGTTGACAAATTTGATTGTTTTAATTTTATTGTATAATCTCAACAGGACAGTTTTCATCAACTTTCCTTTACTATTTTAATATAAGGGTATTTCTTTCACATTTATATTTAGTACATTAGTGTACCAGGATCACATAGCTGAAAGCAGCTTGAGAATCCATTGAGAGGTTTAAAACTACAAATCACTAGGCCTCATCTTCATCCCACTGAATCTATAGTTATATATTTATTTATTTTTTGCAACTATTATTTCTAATAAACTCCCCCTGGTGATTATGGTGTATAGATTAAACCTGATACATTTTATTCCAGAGAGGAGAGAATCAATTTCATCAATTTTATTATTCAAAAGCCTCCAGAAAAAGATGATTTGTGATGTCTCTTTTAATGTTTGACTACCCTTGCTATTAGGAGATACCTCTTTGTGGGTAAATTAAATCCTCATGCTGTATTAATGTAGAGATGATACCAATAATACCAATGTTTCATTTGCTTAGAGCTTAATTTACAAAAGCTTTCTTATTTGAGCTGGAAACTGAATTCATTCTTTAAAAATTACTTTCAGGCTGGGCGCCTGTAGCACAGTGGTTACGGCACCAGCCACATACACCAGGACTGGTGGGTTTGAACCCGGCCTGAGCCTGCTAGACAACAATGACATCTGCAACAAAAAATAGCTGGGTATTGTGGTGGGCACCTTAGTACCAGCTAATTGGGAGGCTTTGGCAAGTTAATTGGTTGAGCCCAGGAGTTTGAGGTTGTTGTGAGCTGTGATGCCAAAGCACTCTACCAAGGGTGACATAGTGAAACTTTGTTTCCAAAAAAAAAAAAAAAAAAAGAAAATTACTTTCATATAAACTAATCATCTCTTTCACTTTCCATTTTCCAGAATAAATTATAATTCTCCCCAACAGTCATCTTACATTTTCCTCCCATAGCATTCTGTACAATGTGTGAAGCATAAATACTCAGTAAAAATTATTACGTTTCCCCTTTCATTTATTTTTTAGCTTTCTTTTGAGTATTTCCCAGTGTTTCTTAACATCTGGAATCTAAAATAAGTAATGGGATAGTTAGTGTGAAATATAATGTGAGGATTAGAGATTTTCTATGATCAATGGAAAAATTTTTATAGGCTGTCAGATCTGGTACTCAGATACAGAAGATTAGATGAATGTGCCATTGTGTAGCAGGGACACACTGAAGAGGACATTTCATTAAAATACATTTTAAAAATCAATTTTGAAATCCTGTATAATTTTTGCCAAGATGAGAATGAAACCACAAACGATTATAAAAGTCTTTCAAGATGCTGATCATATTCTGTATTCTCATAATGAGGGAGAGGGGGTCATGAAGCTTTGTGCCTTTTGTCATACTTTACCCAAAGAACATGTAAAAGTATATATTTGAACTTGTTAAGTTTTTTTACTGTTAAGTTTATCCTAAAAAAAAAAATATTGTTTTAGAACTTATCTCACTGGAATTTGGATTCAGAAGTACCAGTTTCTGAAAATAAAAACCTCCCACCTGGACGAGATAGTGCAGCAGGTGGTAAGAAATCCTAGATGTGCATATTTATACTGGAATAATCACCCATATTAAAGGGGATTTGTCTTGACTATAACAGTTTTGTGTAACTATTAATTGTCATTTTTTCATGCACATTCTTTCAGGCAAAATTAACAAGGTAAGGATAAATATTTGGTTTTAAATTATTCACAAAACATACTGTTTTGAAAGTTTTTATGTATGTTCTTGAAAAAATTTTCTTCCTCAAAGTTAAATCTTAAGTTTCATTTCTGTAGAATTTTCAAACAAGCCTTTACTATTTCATAGGGCTACAAATTTGTTATTGAATTAATATTTTGTTATAATAGGTGTGTTCAACATAACAATACTATAAATGGTAATTGATACTAGGTTTGGCTTCTTTTTGGTTTTTAAACTTTACTGTATATTAGTGAATATAGTCTTTTAGTCATTGCCAAAGGGGAAGTAGTCTGAGCACTCAGGATATCTTGAAGCAGTTGAAATGGTTAATACTTTGTTTTGAAGTAGTGGAAAAAGATTAATCTTTTTATTTACCTTTTTTGATCAAATTAGAAAACACAACTGTAAAATAAAAACTATTAATGATATTCAAGGCTCATTAACACTGGTTAGTTGGTATTTATAGTAGATCACATTAATTAGATTAACCATTAATCAGATTAGTGTGATCTAATTAATGTGGCTGATTCCTGTTGAAATCAGTAGAAACAAATCATTTCTATATGTATAAAGGAGTATCGTTGGACTTTATATTCCTTGGTTGGAATAAGAACTAGACATTCTTGGAATGAGAATAGGGAACAGAAATATGTTGTGCTTAAAATTAAAAGTTTTCTGCTGCTTTATAGAACCATTTAGAAATTCCAATAAAGTAACTGATTCTAGAACTTAATTGAAGACAACACAAGTGGGATTTTATTCATCCTACTGATAAAATACTATTTTTAAATCATTTGTAGTTATTAAAATATTGTTAATGAATTTTCTATTCTCAGAATACTAGTAAACAAGGGATATTTCAGTTATGGAGTTATCCTTTTACTGAAGGAAGTACTATGGAGAACAAGTAAGAGAATATTTATTTTTGTAAAACCCTAAATTACTGAAATAAATTTAAATACAGCTAAGTTAACTACTCAAAATACAAGGATACAAACAAGCAGGAGAAAAATTTTGTGTGAATAATGGAAAACAATAGAAATTCACCCTAAACCAGAAAGTGGCTGCAGACAGAATAAGATAATCAGAATAGGTAAGAGATAAGAATTTACTGTGCCCTTACAGTGAAAGTTTAGATGGGTAGAGTTTAGACTTGTTGAAGGGAAAGGAACTGTTTGAAGTTCTATTCCATATGCCAGGAACTATTTAATTGCTTATGTGTATTAACTTAACTCTCACACCAGTCTTATAAAGTAGGTGCTGTTATCATTCTGTTTTACAGATGAGGGCCTTAAAGCATGGTGGCAAGTAACTTGTCCAAAGTGACACCACTAACAATGGTAGAATCAGGCCATAAAAGCTTGGTCCATGCCCATAGCCACTACAGACCTTACCAGATAGTTTGGCTTCTTACTTTTTGGTTTTTAAACTTTATTGTACATTAGAACAAACTAGCATGCTTCTTGAAAATATAGATTACTAACATTTGAAAATACTTAATAAATAAACACTGCTTTGTGTCATTTTTACATAGTATCTTAGTTCATGGATCCTGAGTTTCAGGCCTCTAGTTTATCTAGTTTTAGCAATAGAGTTCACTTGATAGCAGCTATCTCTTAGCCAGAGGATTTTTCCTCCTGGCAGCCTAGGGTAAAGCTCACCTTATCTTAAAATATAAGGGAGAAACCAAGAAATGCTAAAGGAAATTATGGTGACTTATGTTCTAAGGAGAACAGAAAAGGGTATTTCTTTGTGACAGAACTCAGCTGGGAACAAGGATTTCAAGGTAAGAGGTCTAATGAAGTGAACAAATTTCATCATTGTAGCAGAGAAGCAAATATAAATTGATTCAGTAGAATGTACTGGGTAGGATCATAGGCATGGGATTCGACCACCCTTCAAATCCCAGTTTCACCACTTAATAAACTTTGCCACTCTCTACCTCAGTTTCCTTATCTGTAAAAGGTGAAAGATAAAAGCACATGTCTCATGAGGTTGTTGTAAGGACTAAATAAAACAATGTCTTTGATAAGTATTTGCAGGTTAACACTGGGTAGGCTTGCTTAATAATGTTGCAAAAGATGGAAGTTTGGGATCAATAAAGTATTAAGATTTTTCTCAGCCAAGTGCAGTGGTACACACTTGTAATGCAATTACACAGAAAGCTAAAGTGGGAAGATCATAGAGGCCAGGGAGTTTAAGATCAGCCTGGCAACATAGTGAGACCCCCATCTCTTAAAAAAAAACAACAAAAAAAGTAGCCAGGCATGATCATGTCCCTGTACTCCAGCCTGGGTGATAGAGACCCCATTGTCTCTAAAACATTTTTTTTTTCCTCTTCAATACATAATCAAGTAAAAAGAATAAAAGTAATTATAATTTTCATTAACGTTTAATATTTTGCAAAGTGTATGTGTATAAATTTGTCTCACTTCTCAGACTACCTCTGATGTAGACATTATCATTTCCATTTTGCTCACTCACCTGTGGCAAAGGGGTTCAAGCCTAGGCCTTCTGCCCCCAGAGTCCACATGTTTTTACTATACTATGTGACTTGTGTCTACTAACAATTATAAATTTAAGGTGATTTTCCTGTGGTTTTCAGAAGGCAAGGCAATACACCTAGTATTTAGCTAAATGAGTAAATTTTTATCATTTTCTGTAAATGAAAGTATCTTTCAGAACCCTTTTAGATTACTTTTACCTTTATTGTAAAGTGGCCTTAAAGGAAGCTAGAAGATATCAAGACTACATGTCAACTAGTACATGAAATGTTTCAATGTCAGTATTTCAAGTTTTCTTAAATCTACAAAACTTTGTGTTCTATGGCCTGACATTTTTACAGTTTAATTTTAATATAATTTTTGGAAGTATTATTCCTAAAATAGAAGAGGCCCATTAGATGAAAATGACTTGGGATTATATCTATGATAAGTTTTGATATATGTTGTTTGCTTCCTTTTTTTTTTTTTTTTTGGTAGAGATAAGAGTTTCACTACACTGCCCTCTGGCCTTCTGTAGAGTGCTGTATATTATCACACAGCTCACAGCAACCTCCAACTCCTGGGCTTAGGCAATTCTCTTGCCTCAGCCTACCGAGTAGCTGGTACTACAGGTGCCTGCCACAATGCCCAACCATTTTTTTTTTGTTGCAGTTTGGCCAGGGCTGGGTTTGAACCCGCCACCCTCAGTATATTGGGCTGGTGCCCTACCACTGAGCCACAGGCGCCACCCTGCTTCCTTTTTTTTCTTAGTTAAAAAATCACAATGGCAAACATAGAAGGCTTTGTTAAGTAACCTAACTACATTCTTTAGAAGTTTTCTTGTATATCTAATTCTGGGTTAATAAACACTTCACTGTAACTTGAGTTACTCTGTTTCAGTTACTCTGAAAATGAGGCTGTCTAACTCAAATTATAATTGCATATACATGTATAATATAGGCAAATAGATACAGTTAGCCACTTTTAGCCCAGTGTCCACTCATAGTGACAGTTAGCTATTTGAGGTATCATCATCTAGTCACCTGTGCTTGCACAAAAGGATACCTAGTTAATATTTGAATCTATACTAACAAAATTTACATAGTTGTATATAATTAGAGGACATCTTGAAATTAATGTATTTCTGTTAGATAGCTACACATATGCCTTTGGGAAGAAAACATTAACTGATTTGATAAAGGTTAATCATGTTTTAATAGCATTTAAATTCTAGTCAACAAACCATTAATTAATTATTTTTTTTTTAAGGGAATTCAAAAAATCTTCAATGGAAACTGGCTTTAATGTAACCAGTAATCCTGTAAGGCTTTTTACTTTGAACCACTCATTGACAAGTGCTTCAACTGATAAGCAAGCTGGCCCTGACCTTGGATTGCCAGTTTCATTAGGTCTCTGCTGGCCCTATGCTGATGGAGACTTTAAGGACAGAAATGAGCTTCATATTAATTCATGTTCAACTATAGAAAACAACAATGGTGAAACTTTATCTGCTCCAAATTGGAATTTGAAATATGGAAACAGTAGTGTGGAAGAAAATTTAACAGATGAAAGTGATTTATCAGAAAATGAGAAAGCAAGTGATACTTTACTTAGCTATTTTAAGAAGATGGACTTGAACTTAAAGCCAGAAACAATAGAAAACATTGAAGAATCTTTTACTGAGGAACCCAATGAAGTATTTCCGTATCCTGATTTTCTCCCTCCTCCTTTAAATTCTCTGGACTTGCACAAGTTAGCCCTCTCAAAATCTGAAAATTGGAAAGCGACAGTGGAACCTCCAGAAAACTCTATTGAAAACTTGGTAACTCGTTTACTGGAACTAGAAAGATTACAACATATGACTATACAAAAAGAGAGGCCAAGATTACAAACTACTTTCTGTACTCCAGCAGTTACGGAACGACCCTCTTCCTCCAAAGCTATATCAAAAGTGAGACAGCCAAAACTTTCCGACTCTTTGAGTCTTCAGATGACTTGTGTAGACAAAAGTCGAGAAAAAAGAAAAAATTCTGGTACTTGCAAGCTGGAACAAAATACTTCAAAATGGAACTGGAGTAATGCTGGCAAATATAAATGGGATTCTAGACCACTATCTCTAAAAAGTTCATCCACAACAAAACAACTGATTGCAACTTACGATGATTTTAAGAATCCCAAAAGTTCCATTTTAAATCCATGCCAAGAACTCTCATCTAAGCCTACTACTGCCCAAACAACTCAATCCCTAGTTAAAATGGTCTCAACAAGATGTCTGCCACCAAGGTCTCCAATACCAGTTTCACCTGTACCTCTATCTTTTCCTGACAGTCTAAAGGAAGAAATTAAAGGACCAAGGACCAAAAAGAAACTCTACCGAAAAAATATAGTGTTGAATAGACCATTCTATATTCAGAAGTTAAACTGTTTGTCACCTTCATTTATTACTAAGGATAAGTACTCACCCATTGACCAAAAATAACTTCTTTGATACCTCTCAGTGTGAGCAAATCTATTCCAAGAAGCTCAGCTAAGATATAGTTCATTATTCTGAGATAAAAGTATTAAAGAAACAACAACAACAAAAAAATCACACAAAACAATTGCTTGATGTGATATGAGAGTGGAACTTGTGAAAATCACCACTGTCTATAAATCCAAGGGCTGCTATACTGACATATTTGACAATCTTTTGCATGTTAAGTTTCAAAGAAATGTTTTACTTAGTAAACTATTCAAAAGATTGTTTTTTTATAGTGTTTCCCAACATAATTCCATCATTGATAAATGGCGTAACTGACTTATTGCTGCTGTAGTTATTTTTTTACTGTGTCTTATTTTATATTCACAAGAGTTACAGTTAACCTCTATTGAGATTTTTGAAGTATTTCTCACTCTGGTACCTTTTTTCCTCTCCCTGTCTCCATAAATTTTGACCTAGCCTTTGGGCATTTGCTTCCCCCTTCAAAGCTCAAGTTGTTCTGTTAAATAAAGACCTTTTCCTCCCAAATTCTTAAAACTTTCCATTTCCCAGGCCTTTTCTTTGTTTCATACATGACAAGAAGATCAGTTCTCTTTGGTGCCTCAACTACAGGGCTAGACATGAAATAATCCCCTTCCATTCAGACCTGATAATTGTAAATTGTTAAAAATTTACAATGATCTTATCCAAATGAAAAATTGGGTAAGATCATTGTCCACAGAGCAGCCCAAATCTCACATTACTAGAACTTCGAAGTTTCTTAACCCTGGTTAGTTAAAAATCTCAAATAGCTAAAGCTTAACTCATTAACAGGTTAAAAAGGGAAACTACCTGACTGACAAACTTTACTGCATCTAAGAATCAGAGAAATAAATTAAAGAGTCCTGGCTTCTATTGCAAGCCTACTGAACAAAATCTTCAGAAGCACCCACAGACACATCATAAGCAACGTTCCACGTGATGTTAATACAGATGGTTATTGGATCACACTTTCAAAAGTGCAAAGGAAAAGACTTGATACAACATGTGTAAATCAAAGGTTTGGATGTTTGGGGGTACATTGTGCTTTCGTTTTAATGGATAGTTAGTAAATTGAAATTAATTTTTTAAATATTAAAAAATAACATGATTGGGTGGCACCTGTGGCTCAAAGGGGTAGGGCGCTGGCCCCATATGCTGGAGGTGGTGGGTTTAAAACTTCAAATATTATCCAAAGGTACCAAATAACTTCTCTCCACCCAACCCCACACACAGTCCCTTTTAAGTTTTTGTGTATCATATCCCCAAATGAGTTGGAATATTTATGGGATGGTATGAGATGAATTAAGGATTAATTCAAATAAATGTTGAAGAGAGCAGCTGTAGCTCTTTTCTACATTAGAAAAAGGGTCAAATTGTTTTAGAAATGGGTCACGGCATGCTTAATTTTTGAATTTATTTCACAAAATATTCTAGAACATAGCAATACAAAAGTAACACAGCATTAGAAAACAAACTGGTCAGATTCCCTTAGTATAATGGAATTATACTCATTAATCCAAAGCATTATATCCTTTTTATAAAATTATAATACAAAACAGATTTACGTTTTCACTCAATTCCAACTGTGACCTTTGTTTCCCATCAACCACTTTTACTCTCATTCTTATAATTCCTTTCAAATTGTGTTGACCCTTAGTTTTTACCAGCCCTTTGTAAACCATTCATTTCTAGTTTTGTTACCAATCTAGATTTTCCTCCCCACTTCTACAGTTATTTTTTATTTGCAAAAACCTTCAAAAGGGGGCATGCCTGCTTTGTTCACTACTGTATCTTGGCAGGTAGAAGATACCCCTAAATTTTAAGAGTATGACTGACAAAGGGATTTTTTTCATTATTGTTATGCATGAGATGGTGGTTAAAAGTGACAGCTCCACCACCCAACTGTCTCATTTGAACCCAGTATCTGCCACTTGACAGCTCTAACACCTTTGGCAAGTCTGCTTAACCACTCAGTGCTTCACCTTTTCTGATTTGGAGACTATCTTTTAATCTCATAATCACTTGAGGATTAAATGACCTAGGTGCAAAACTATCTGCCATATAGCAGATACTCAAAAAAAAAAAAAAACACCAGGGATGTAAGAATGATGCAGGAAAGCAGACTAGTTCAAGAATGAGCTGCCTCAGAACTAATTTATTCAAAGTGCAGAAATAGTAATTCCTAACAAATTAATGTCTTGCTTCTCGCCAAGCACAAGGACATGGTGTAAGTACGACAAACCCTGAATTTCCTTGGAGGCCAGCACTGGCAGTAGGCATAGGAGATGGGAAAGTGACCAGAAGTGGGAAGTTTGTAGAGACTAGAGATGTACCATCTCAACTTGACCCTATAAATAAACACAGAAAAAGACTTGGTTCAAATGAGCAACACACACTAATTTAATGAAATGTAGAGGTCACCACTGAGGGGAAAATGGGAAAAATGAACCCAACTTCTACCATTATCTTTGAAGAATGAAACACCTGGAGTTTGTAAAACACAAATTCTGTTCAGGAAAATTTAGATTAACTTGGTTTGCCCTTAACTTTTGTATGTTTAGCTCTCCAGTAATACTTTCTCAGTCCCTTGTTGGGCCTTTGTGAGGTCAAATCTGACTTTCTACAAGAGAAACACACAGAAAAGGTCCTCAACCAATACTCTTATCAGGGTTGTTCAACCTTTATCTCACAGCACACTTGAAGATATAAACTTCCGTGGCACACTTATTTTGGTGAAAAAAAAAACAAACATAACTTCTTTGGAAAATAATTATAATGATCTTTAAAATTTTTCATGGTACATCTAAGATCCTCTCACAGCAGTAGCTGAAAGTCATTGCTCTACAATTTTCCTTAGAATGGACTAGTTACAACGACCTCATTGGCCACTTTAGATGATTATATACCCCCCAAAATTACAACTAAGGCCTTAACAAGGCCAGCCAATATAATCTGACCTATTTCTTTTAAAGCCATGACCGAACAAGACTAGCCTCTATTTGCCTTGAGATGGGGTTAGTTCTAGCTGGGGTGAGGGTATTCTGTAAAACCAGATGCCCTATCACAAGTCACATAACTTCCCGGTTGCTGTTATTTTATTCACTGTTTTTAAAAGCTTAAAACAAGGCTCGGCGCCTGTGGCTCAAGTGGGTAAGGCACCAGCCACATACGCCTGAGCTGACGGGTTCAAATCCAGCTCAGGCCCACCAAATAATAATGACGGCTGCAACCAAGATAGCCGGGCGTTGTGGCGGATGCCTGTTGTCCCAGTTACTTGGGAGGCAGAGGCAGGAGAATTGCTTAAGCCCAGAGTTGGAGGTTGCTGTGAGCAGTCATGCCACAGCACTCTACCCAGGGCAATACCTTGAGGCTCTGTCTCAAAAAAAAAGCCTAAAATATTTCCTTGAAAGAGAAAGTAAGTGGGCAGATTAAGCATAAAAACCCAAGATTTGTCAGTCTTCCATATGGACAATTAATCAATTCATACTATTATAAAAGAGGGAGTTAGTGCACCACCTATTATGTTTCCATTACTAGGAAAACCAAAGCAGAAACATACGTAACAGCAACTTGAATATAATATACCCTTGGTGTTCTGCACCTAGTGATTTGAACATGTTATGATGTGTGTGAGGAAAATCCAAAATCAAGCAAAGATAAAACCAGGAGACAAAATAGTAACAATAGGCATATTTTATTAAATGTCCCAATAAGTTGTGACTGGGAACATGCACTGCTAAAATGCAAGTTACAATTCAAATGATACTATGAACAATTAGGATACACATCTGAGCATTTTCAGAGATCAGCTTTCATTATCTTGATCACTAAATGGAAAGGTTCTTCAGAAGAATAGTACCTTACCCTATATATAGAAGGAGAAGAAAAATTAAGGATGCCGTAATATCGTCTAACAAAGTAACTGAAGAATATTTTAAAGCTAATTTAATGTACATTATTGACATATAAAAAAGATGAAATTGTTGTGAACATTTTTATAAGGAGGACACTCCATCTAGAAGGACAATAAAACTCATATTGAATATAAGCTGGAACTGGGACACTATTAAGAAAGAAACACAATTATGAAGCCAAATTGGTGATGATGTCATTGTAACTAAAGGAAGGAAATCACACATTTGAATATATGGCTTCTTTCCCATCTCTAATAGTTAAAAGGGCATTCTTAAACTGCCTAAATCTTAATATATGTGATTCCTTTATTTTCAGAGATTTTATTTTTACTCATACACAGCTAGAATTTTCCTTAAAAATTATAAAATATAGGTACAACATAGGAAGAATGAAAATATGGAACTACACTGAGAGTATTACATTTCACTACATCTACCTACATAAGACATTATATAAATAATTTCATTGTAAAAGTGTCCTGAGTACTTATTTTTGTAAGGAAAAAAGTGATAATTATAATGGTAAGATAAAAACTGGATTATCTTAAAATTATTTTGACAGAAAGTCAAATAACGAAGGGGAACGAAGAACAGGATATTATTAATAAGGATTTAAAGGGTAACTATAAATACTAAGCTCAACATTCTGACCTCATTTCTTCTGACCTTCAAGAAATTCTAGTGCATTTAAAATGTATATGCTTTCCAGATCTCAATTATTCTACCAACCCTAGAACTATAAGAACTTTGAAAGCTATGCCTAAGACTTTTGTGAACCCTCAAGTCTGAGCACTTGCTATCATTTTTTTCATGAAGTGTAACAAAAACCTTAATGATAGGTAAATGTACTTGAAAACTATAACTACTCTGAAACATGAATGCAGGTTTATTAAGAAGCATCATTCACTAAATGACCTCAAACAACCTCAATCTAACAGAGGTCTTTTGCAGAGTTCCAAATTTCTGCCTCAGCAAAATTACAAATTCTAATACAATATGTACATGTATATAACAACGTTTTACAGAGTTCCTTTAAATAGGTAAGCCTAGAAATGCTAAATTTGGAGATGTAAAAAAAAAAAAAATCTTACAGTATCACCTTTCTCATTTCCCTTAAGAAGAAAAACTGACAACAGTTTTGAATATTTTGTCTACTATGAGATTGAAGCATTTGCTAAGAACAAGGTCAGTAACGGGTAAGTTGGAGAATAGGTATTAAAGGAGCTAAACAGTTTTACTAAAATTCAAGTTTCTTCTACATCTACCTAAAGCTGAAGATTACTATTAGATATGTGCTATTTTGGTGATTGCTGTTTTTTCTAATAATCCTTAGGATCCAATTTTGACAAGCAAGTGTTAAATGGAATTTCACCATCTAAGAGCCTTCTACATGCATATCACTAAATTTGACCACTATTTTTGCTTTAGGGGAGGAAGAATTAGGGTAGAGGCAGGAAGTATGATAAAACAGGCACTTAACAGATGAACACCACAATAGCACTATTATTCTAAATACCAAACACTAATGAATCCCAAATCATAATGCTGAAAACTAAAAAAATTAGACAAAAACTAAATGGAGGATTCTTTTTTGTTTTTTAATCTTTTATGGGACAGAAACCTTAGCTCATGTCTTCTGGTTGTCATCATCTTCCACTGAGCTGCACCTAAAACACAAAGAACAAGTAACAAGCAACTTTGTTTTTTAAGGAATAGGTAATAGTTTTGAAGGCATATGATGAACTGTTTCTAGTGGAAGTTAACTTACTTAAAATTACATTAAAATAAAGACATATATCATCATAAGAAGCATCATAATGTTTAACTATCTGAGTGAAAAGTAACTACAAAAGGCTTGAATATGCAGCATATTATCACCCAAATAAATAATGGTGGGAAAAATCACTACCCATTTCATTGAGGTGGAAAAGCTGCACCTGTGATGCCTTATTTAAAAGGCTTCACTCTACCTGAAGATGAAAATCACCTTGTATTTATTTTAGTAAGTCTAAACCATGAAGAGACGGGATGTAGGCTCAGAGTTGGGTTATTATATCATCTATCACCTTCCTGGCTGTAGTTCATTTCATGTCTTTAAATGGAGCAAAACCCACCAGAAGAATGCTGCTATTCTGATTTTCCATTCTTGAATGCACCAAAATGTGCATGCTTGTTGTAATTAGGTGCCTGGGTGAATAAAAAAATCCCATTTACAATTTAAAAATATAATTTAAGCCCCTAAAATTTGATTATTTTCCATATTACTCAGGGAGACAAGCATTTAATTCACCCCCAAACAGAAAAGAGTAGATATACTTCTGAAAATGCTCTTCTATCGCGTTAAAAATACAAATTCCTTTGTGTTTGCAAAACCAAGCTGATTTACATGATTTTGTTTTAAATTGTTGCTAAATGTTTATCTACACATGCTGTCAGAAATAACCTTGTTAAGAAGGTGAAGCTGGTGTCTCAGCAAATCAGACCCCTTGGAGAAGGCGTTGAATGGCCTGTGCCCCGTTTTCCTTTTTTCTCTTTCCGCACCATCAAAAGGAAAAGTGAGAAAATAGCAGAAACATTAGTTAAATCCTGAATTATATCCCATAACCTACAGGAATAATCTCACTACACTGAAAACTGACAAAATTTGTAGGATTTTTGATGAAATAATTAGGTTCCTAATTATTAATAAAATAAACTTTTGGCTAGTTTTACATCTTTAACAAATAATACTTTCAATTAAAGACTTTCAGGAAAAAAATTAAAGGTAGCTTTTAACTATAATTTATGGTTTACCTGACTTACCAGCACTGAAGACAAAAACTTTTAAAAATGGCTACAAATGCCTTGTTCACAAAAGACTTTATTATCTAGTGATGCATACTGAGAACATACAGAAATCTGCATGGTCCACTTCACATGCAGGAGAACAATCTTCCCTTTACAATAAGTGAGTGTCAACTGTTTTATGCAATAGACAACACCTTAAAGTCACATTCTTAAAGAAAAGCTTCATTTACAAAAGAAATAAAAGGTAAAGAAGCAATTACCGCTTTTAAAAAGCAGCTGCTTTGTTCAAGAGTGGAAGGTTTATGCCTGTATTGAAAGACAACATGATCACAAATAATGAAAACAATGAACAAATGAAAAACACTTTTACCATAAAGCAGTACACTTTCAAAATGACATACAAATAGTTAAAAATTTCATTATGTTGTCTATCTAAGTTTTAAATATGAGGACTTTCAGAATTGGGCCTCAACATTTGTAATTAGTAAATGAAAACTACGCATTGTCTATGTCACTAAGAACTGTATTTAACAAAATGTATATAAAGTCTATAGCAAGTTGATTTTAAAAAAGTAAAGTTATTAATAAACAGTACACTGAAGGCGCTCTATCCATCAAGCGCGTACTCTTTAAATTTTAAATGTGATGAACAGAACAGAAATTGTAACTATGCCACAGTTGCAATGCCAAAAAATAAAACAAGATCAGTTATCACACATGCAGGAAATTCTGCCACAAAGCTAATATCCCTCATTTGTCAATTGTTCCAATAAAATAACATCTTAAAACACCAGTGATGTTGATGGTTTAGCTTACCTTCAGTGTACTGAATGTTGTACACAACCTGCTTTAAAAGAGGAGACCATCCCTGCAGGCAGGCTCAAGAAGGAACAGACCCCTTTCGGCACTGACTACACCAAGGGCATGCTGCTGTGGCCTGCACACACACACCTAGGAAAACGTGAATATAAACAGCATTTATGCTGGCCATTTTATCTGAAGACCAAAATGAAGCCAAGTCTGCTAAAAACAAATCAACCACCCAGTAATACTACTCATTTTTTAACAGATGCTTTTGTCTTTTATGTGAACTGCAACCATATACATTAGCACTGTAATTTTGTGCAGTCTTGGCAATTAAAACAGTTCTACAGTGAAATTTCACATAAGACACAAAACAGATTAGCTAACATTTCTAAAAGAAATTATCACCCTTGGTGTTAATTCAAATATATCATGCTTCCTCAAATTTGCTGGAGAAATATTTATAAGTTTATATACATTAATAAACTGCTGT
Organism: Loris lydekkerianus; assembly: GCA_963574355.1. Lineage (NCBI taxonomy): Eukaryota > Metazoa > Chordata > Mammalia > Primates > Lorisidae > Loris > Loris lydekkerianus. The sequence goes on along the minus strand of CAUYPK010160380.1, from coordinate 43,682 downwards.
GAAATTTCTTCAGTCTTTGTATTTAATTACTTAAACCCTTGGAGTTTCTTCATCTCGTTTAAATTTTTTCCTGAATGAAGGCATGCTGTAGGGCCTGGTTGATGCTAATTCGTTTAGCTGGGTCCAACATTAGGATCTGGTCCAACAAGTCCTTTAGCTGGTGTACTTTTTTACGTTGGTCTTCAGGAAGTCGCTGGCACCCAATCAAGTCAGCCAACAGGTCCTTAGTTGGATTAATGGTGCTCATAACAGTAACTTTCTCCTAAAAATAATTTTTAAAATGCATATCTCTAAATAAGTTACTAAACATATATAACTTAAATCAGACTGTTTCTGGGTCTATCAAAAATATTAGGAATATATACATAAAAATCAATACACAGTCATGTGCCTGCTGCTTAACAATAAAGCAAGAACAGACTGTGTATTGTCAGTGGTCCTGTAAGAGTAGAAGACTACATTTTACCTATACCTGTTCTGTGTGTCTATTAGAGACAAAAATATTTCCCATATGTTACAAATGCCTACAGTATTCAGTATAGTAACATGCTATACAAGTCTGCAGCCAGGGAGCAACAGGCCATACAATAGACCCTGGGTGTACAGCAGACTGTCTACCATCTAGGTTTGTCCAAGTATACCACATGATGTTCACACAATGATGAAATCTAACAACGCATTGTTCCCAGTCATTAAGCAATGTGTGATTCTCTTATCATTATCTACTAGCTAAAAATTTTTATGTGGCTTCCTCTATTCTTTACATTTTATCAAGAAGCAATGAAAAGACTAAAATGGAAAAGGTCAACCCCACGATAGAAATGAAAACAGTTAGCACTTGCTGTGTGAACTGACCTTCCCTATCCCTTACCTGAAGCGTTAAAAGACAACCATGTAAATAAGTCAATGCTCTGAAGTGTTAAATGCTCTGAGAAAGTCAGGGACACATAGTTATAAGGTGGCAAAAATAAGGAAATCATTATTTCAACCTGGAGGTTTTAAGGCTCATACAGAAGTGCATTTCAGCTGAGGCCTGAAGTTTATAAATTTTTTAGGGACTTGGATAGTGCAGGGAATGAATAACCAAAGGCACAGAGCCAGCATGTTTTCTGCTCAAGTCAGAAATGGGGTGGGTTTACTGAGCACACTGAGGGAAAGGGAAAGGGCTGAATGCAGAGTTCATGTCATGAATAACCTGGTCTTTCATTCCTAAGTACTTAAATATATCTTACACATAATAAGGACCCAATGAAGAGTTTTAAGCACAAAGAATAACATCATCAGAGATGTTAAAAAAAAAAAAAAAAAAAAAGGCTGTAGCTCAACAGCCAGGGCGCCAGCCACATACACCGAAGGAAGTGGGTTCAAGCACAGACTGGGCCTGCCAAACAATAACTACAACCAAAAAACAGCCGGGCATTGTGGCAGGCACCTATAGTCCCAGTTACTTGGGAGGCTGAGGCAAGAGAATCACTTAAGCCCAAGAGTTGGAGGTTGCTGTGAGCTGTGACGCCATAGCACTCTAGTGAGGACGACATAGCAAGACTGTCCCCCAAAATAAATTAATTAATTAAAGAAAAAAATCACTCTAGCATCATTACAAAAGATACATAGGAAGACGGAACAAGAAAGTAATCCAAGGGACTGGTGATGAGGGCCTAAATATGACCTATAATAAAATCAAATTCCTCATACTAGAAAAACATTTTAAAAATCCTTTCATCTTTTTCATAATTTATTATTAAGGAACTGGCCAATAGCAAAAACGGAACTATTTTCTGTTTTTTTTTTTAAAAAAATTCACAGCTCCTAATGCCACCTTAGTACTAAATTCATTAATGATGAAACAACTATTTAATGTAGTATATTTAAACAGACTTACCCTCTCCGTTACTTTATCAACTTCTATGTACATGAAGTTCAAATTTTGATCAAAATGTTGGTCTTTAAATACACCTTTACGAATCATCTACAAAGCAAAACAGAAAAACTTGGGGTTTGAACTATCATAAAACACTTAGGTCTACTAACAATTTAATACATAGTAAGTTACACAACATATTTAGTCTGAGTTTGTTTGATCTCAGATTCCTTTGCTTTCAGTACTGTTTTTACACACCTTTGGAAAAGTTAATAAAAATGCTGTACCTATAATAACTGAATAGCATGAAATAATATTTTCTGAAGCAGTAACTTAAAGCCAATTATTTTATTGAATTCCGCTTTCACTATGTAAAACTGGAAATAAATACAAAATCATTTGTTCTTAGTAAAAATACTGAGGTCTTTTCTCCGGGCAGTTAGAAAACCTAATAGTACTTTACACACGTTCCAACAACAGCACTGACATTACGCAGGTCAGACTTCATTAACCAAATATCAACATAGCTAATTTATCTGCATAACTTAAACAAGCTCAACATTAATTTGGACAGTATCTGAACGTCATAATGGCCTTCTGACCTACAAGGAGAAAAATAAGAAGTTCAGCAAATAAGCTGAAATCTTAAAAAATTAAGATATGGCCCTCAGATATTTTAATGAACACCTAAAATTCTTGCTTCCTGTTAAACAAATTGGTATCATTAGCTTGAAGCAGCAAGGGTGAGTTAGAAAGGTATCATATCAATTGAATTTTCTTGGTACCCTTCTTTCCCAAATAATCTCTAATCTTTAATAAACTGATTATCATCAAGTTCCTCTCACGATATCCAATATTCATCTTTTCATTCTCTGACCACAAAGCACCCTCCTTACATTTTAACTCACATTTTAATGCATCTTTTTCCCCACTCCATCTTACAAATTTGCGACTTTTACCAACAAGTTTATATGCCCAAGAATACTGTTGCTTCTCTGCCCATCACTGACAAAGTTCTCTGATTCTCTTTTGATAGCTCTTAGGTGATTAGAAACACTAATTTAAATACCAGAAATGGGGGGGGGAAAGCTAAGACATCTTGGTAGCCATCTATTTGCTTCTGAAACTTTTGCTTTATAGCTCACTAGTGGTGAGCAAGTATCAGCGGTCCATCAGTTTATGAAACAGTTAAGACCTTGAAAAAATAAGCTCATATTAATGTCCTACCTTATTTGGCATCTTTCCTTTGAGATCCATAGCAAGCTTCAACATATGGTTATTGGTTTTGCCAGGAAATAAAATTTTTCCAGTATAGAGTTCATATAAGGTACAACCTACAGACCACATATCTATACCATAGTCATAGCTTTTACCTATAACTGAAAGCAAAATGAAAAGCTGTAATGAGGATAAAATGATTGATTATTATTTTTATTTCCATTAATGGGGGACTGACTTAGTATAGAGGATAACCACAATTTCAATACCTTAGTTTGGTGATTAGTTTCATGTTCTTTCCCACTAATTCTTAATAAGAAACTCAAACTTAAAAAATGGGAGTACTGGGCAGAAATTGAAGAGGTAAAAAAACACCTTTCTTCTCTTTTTTTCATTTCACCTTTTAGTGAAGGTGCTAATCAGCCTAAACCAAGGCAATAGCAAGAGAAAAAATAAAGGTCCCACACAATCTATAAATGTGATAATCAGACCTTGAATTATCAAGAGCAGTCTTCTAAAGTCGAAGATTTTCCACAACTGTTTTGCTACTCCTGCCCGACATGATCAAGACTCCTGTCACAACTACCTTCATTCCACCTGAGGAGGATGAACTTGCTATGGTTCCCTTTCTCATGAATGAACTTGTGCAGCTGCTGAAGCATGATGGAAAACAGTGCTTAGACATTAAATAGACTGCTTCCACCATATATGATGGCCTAGGTCAAAGAATATTTTAAAAAACTTACTGATTTCAGGAGCACGATAAAATCTACTGACAAGATAAGGTGTTATGTCGTTATCCGCAACATGTGAAGCTGACCCAAAATCACAAAGCTTTAAAATAGTTTTTGATTCATTAACCTGAAAAACATTTTAAAAACATTTTTAATTCAAGCCAGGATTAAGACAAATAAATAAAAATAATTGGTTCTGAGAAGCCAACAATGAGAACAAAGCCCTTCATTTTAAAATTCCTCTTCTATTTGTTTAACTCAGTTTCCTACTTTAATGAAAGAGTAAAAGCTATCAAATATTTCATTGCAATTAGTGAACATTTTTCAATGAGAAAGTGTGAGATAATACCAAGTAAATTTAATTTTAATAACATTTTTTAGAGGGTGGGTAGTGAGAGAAAAATGTAACTTCATGTAGCATATCTTCTAAAAATGCCCTGAATACCTGTCTATTAATAAGGAATCAGACTCAAGTTAACTTTCAGATGCCAGAAATTATAATGGCAATGAAAGCAGGATGATTCAGATTAAATTCAGACAAAAACATTCTTCATCCGAAGGTGCTAGATTCCCAAATTTAGCAATCCAAGTCTAAAAATCATTAAATCCCTTAAATATAAAGAAGGTATTAGTCAAGAAAATGTTAAATACATCTGGCAAAACGGATAAACATGAACTCTATATTAGTCATTTGTTTCTTTTTTCCTTTGTAAATACTTCAACATACACAGTAACAGTGACATCTGTTGAGTAAGGCTGGAGTTGCTCCCATGACTGCTGCCACTCATGAGTCAGAAGCATGTTCAGGATTAACAAGTGAAGATTATTCATATTCCAGAGTCCCTTCCCCCCTTCAAAAGAGACACACACAAATTCCGAGTTGGGACTTGAACTTGGCCTACTGTTCCCACCCCAAAGAAACACAATACTTTAATCAGCCCCAAGCATTCTCTATAGGAATATCATAAAGCTTGGTCAGTGTTACAAATGGGACTATTACAGGTACAAATGATATCCACAGAATTCAGCTAACAGCAGAAATGATAATTTTTAATTGCCACACTGATTACCATTCTCTTCATCTTGGGAATCAGGAAACAAGGTTAGCTTAAAATGGAAAAGCTCTTTTGAAGTTTTTTTAAAAGTCTAAGTTGAATGTATCTACTTAAAAAGGTACAGTTTTGATACTGAGAGAAAACACCTGCAATCATTTTAAAATTAGAATCTATGAGTGAAACTCTTAGACCAAATGAAATGCAGTGTCCATACTCATGTGCACTTTAGTTTACTATCTAAATTGTATTCCCTCCATGAGCAATATGGGAGGGACTTCTACCACAATCATGGCTAAAATCACTGGCTTAGGCTTTCTATGTGTCTCCATGGTTTATTGTTTACTTCCTCAGGAAGAAGGGGAAACAGTTTCTGAAACCTATTATGGGTTTTGCATTAATTCAAGAAAAAATGCAGTTTTAAAAAGAGCTTCTAAGACATTGGCAAGTGTCTTATTCTCTGTCACAATGGTTATAAAGATGTTCGTTGTATAATTACATTTTAAATTGTACATGCTTTATACATTCTTTGAGATGGAAAATATATTCTATAATTAAAGAAAAAAACAGGTTAAAAATCAACTGTGAAGTTGGCTAGGCAATTCTACAATTCATTATGATGTACCTGCCATTTCAATGTAATTATTTAGCTCTTCTAAGTCATATTAGATTAAACATGCAATATAAACTGAGACAAACATAAAAATGGAATGTGCTTCATTCAATATTAACATGGTCGTCTGGAAGGAAATATTTTAAGTTATTAAAAAAGAAAACAGAAATATGAACTAAAAGCTTGGTTATTAAAAAGAGTCCTTAAATTTTAATGAGACCAGAATCTTTTAAAAAATTTATTTTGTTATAGTTCAAATATTTTCCAATAAAGGAGACTTGGCTTTTCCTAAGAATCTCTCAACGGGCATTAATTGTAGGAGAACTGATATAAGGCATCCATTAAAAAAAAATGCAATGCAGAACAAATATATTCCAGGCAGATGAGCTAGGAATTTTCCAAATTGTGAACATGTCCCAAACTGTGAACACCACATGTAAAGGAACAGGTCCATGGTAAAGGAACACCATGGTAAAGGAATAGGTCCAGGGAGAGGAATGTGTGTGCACATTACTCACACCACTATGTGAGGTTATTCCCAAATTTCAAAAATATAAACATTTAAAGTCTATACAGTACTATAACAAAACTCATTAGTATGAGACATTAAGACTTCAAAAGGGATGTCTTTCAATACAATATCTAACAACTGAGGTTTACTGGGTTTGGGGCCCCAGGAGCCCAACTCAACTCAACTCTATACTTTTGCTTAAGAGTAGGTAATTCCCTTTAATGTCCCTAATTCCATCAGTCCATAAAATTATAGGGGGAAAAAGTCTGAACGCTCCTTAGTTCAAAGCAGCAATAATCATTTGGAGCATTTCTTCAGACACCTGAGCCTACACATTATTACTACAGTAAAGCATTCTTTGGGTTTGTGCATATTTTGAATAAAATCAAAAGAAAAAATGGCCACTTCCTCCTTCTTCATACTTTTCTATGAAAGTTCATGGCCCAATTTCCAAAAAAGGTAAACATGAGTAAAGTCATTTGAAATGGTTAATACATACACTGAATTATATTTCTAAGATAGCATTTCTGGAACAATATAGTAATCATCACATTGCCAGTAAAAAGTGGTATAGGTGTACAGAGTAGCCTAGTTGTTTGACTTACCAGGATATTGTCTGGCTTGATATCAGCATGTAGGATATTGCATCTTTTAAGGAGTTTCAATGCCAGGAACAACTGTTGACTATAGGATCTTACAGCTTTAATATGAAGACCAACATCCTTACCATATTTTTTTAACACCTCTCGTAAATTCATACTTTGGGACAGAGAAAAAAATAGAAGTTAAAATGTAAAATGCATAAATACTTTCTAGCATAAAGTAACCTCAAGGGCAAAATATGATAAACAATGAAAATATTCTGCACCTCCAACATTTGATAAATTACTTTACACTAAAATGAGAGCATATCAAATTGTGTGTACATTAACACAATGCCCCAATAAAATTCATTTTCAAAGAAAGTAGAAACAAAGATATGCATGGTAAAATTTCTATTTTGATTTTAGAATGGGTTTACATTTGAAAGCACAACAATGAAGCCATATTATTGAAAGTAAAAATTGTATTTCTACCCCGCCACTGTCATTTCTTTTCATTCTGGATTAATCCTTCCTTGAAGTATTTAATTTCAATTCTTGAAATGAGAATTCTTGAAATTCTTTAATGAGACCATATGAGGTCATTCTTTAATGGCCACCATACAGGCCACCAAGAATTGAAATTAAATTGACCTATAGGCTACATGAGCTTAGGGCCTGGGGCCTGAAACACAATATACAGTCACTAGTGTCGAAACACTTCAGAAAGCTAGCTCTTAACCAAAAGTTAAACATTAGAGCTGAATGGAAAAAAACATATCAAATACCCCCCAAATTTGCCATAGCATTTACCCAAAATGAGGTTGGTAGAGACCAAGAAGCTAAATTTTTAGTTTAATGCATAGGTTTTGACATTGTACCTGAGAGGCTCAAACACAAGACAGAGATGCTGCTTGTGATAAAAGTGTCTGAAGAGTCGCAGACAATGAAATTTGTCATCAGGATCAGCATCATTAAGTTTTTTCAAAAACTCTAGTTCTTTTAAACCAGTCTTTTGCCTAAAAGAAAAGTAGGTCAAAATTGAATGTATACAGAAAACTAAAATAATATTTGCTAGTCCTAGTTCGATCTAGTATAGGTAATACAAGGAGTTTGTATTTTTAAAGTACTAATACATCTATTATTGAGGAAATAAGTCTCTACATACATCATTCACACAACACTTTATGTACTATTTCCATGAATAGAGTTAATTTCCCAAATAATCAAGGTATAAACAGAAATACTGAGAATCGCACCCTGCTTGAAGGAAAATTAGTCTTCCATGTTTATTTCAAAATGTCTTGACATAATTATTTTTACCAAAAATAGAAGCTACAACACTGTACACTAGTTTGGTTCCTTTAGTCAGAGGTGGAGGTGGGAAGATCCCTTGAGGCCAGGAGTCTAAGGCTGCAATGAGCTATGATGGTGTCACTGCACTCCAGCCCGAGTGACAGAGAGAAACTGTCTTTTAAATTACAAAACAAAACAAAAAACCCCAAACCTACAACCCAAACAATGTAAACTTCCTCAGTACTTCCTTCCCATTACTGTAAAATCTTTACAGCTCAATAGATTATGTTTTAAAATACATGGGTAGGGCAATTACCTATTCTGTTAATGGAAAAAGGAGAGAGACAAAAGATACAAATAATTCCCATCACTCTAATAAATCAGTTTTCACTTTTTTGTAAGCCACCATATATTCTGTGACAGCTAGCTAATAAATAAAATCTCTTTTCTCCCTACTAGTCTTGAGTTAAGATATTCACAGCAAAAGGTAGCATAACACAAGCAGCAGAAGGAAGGAGTCTAATTTGGTATTGGTAGACATAATAGATATTGAAATGCACTGAAATGGAATCAAATACAATCAGCCTACTGCATTCTTGATATGAAACTCAGAAAAACAACAAACAGGAAACTTTGGACGCCATGACTATAAATTATAAATCCTTGCTCAAGTAGGGACAAAAAAATGCAATCACAATAAACTGTCCCTATCATTTTATAGATGCAATACTTATCTTACAGACCGTTATGTATTACACTTTTAAAAAATGGCATTTAGGCCAGGTACAGTGGCACATGCCTATAATCCACTTTGGAAGGCCGAGGTGAAAGAATCACTTGAGCCCAGGAGTTCAAGGGCTGTAGTGAATTATGATCACACTACTGCATTCCAGCCTGGGCCAACAGAGTAAGCCCCGGTTTCTAGAAGCAAAATTAAACAGGGTAATATTTAAAAATATGTTCATTTGGCTGGGCACAGAGGCTCACACCTATACTCCTAGCACTCTGGGAGGCTAAGGTGTATGGAGTACCTGAGGCTCAGGACTTTGAGATCAGCCTTAAGTAACAGTGAGACCCTATCTCTAAAAAAAATAGCTGGGGGGAGGAGGGGCGCCAGCGCCTGTGGCTCAAAGGAGTAGGGCACTGGCCCCATACGCTGGAGGTGGCGGGTTCAAACCCAGCCCCAGCCAAAAACTAAAAAAAAAAAAAAAAAGCTGGGTGTTGTGGCAGGTGCCTGCAGTCCCAGCAACTTGGGAGGCTGAGCCAACAGAATCGCTTGAGCCCAAGAGTTTGAGGTTGCTATGAGCTGTGATGCCACATAGCACTCTACCAAGGGTGACAAAGACTCTGTCTCAAAAAAGGTTCATTCCATTTCAGTTCATTGCAAAAAAAAAAAAAGGTTCATTCGTACATGATTTGTATCCGTAAAGGTTTCATCACATATGTCTTCAGAACTTACATGAGCTCATTGTTTCTGATGATCTTTACAGCCACTTCTTGATTGGCTCTTGCATTATCTCTGGCTCGTACAACATTACTGAATACACCTTGCCCAGTGTAGCCATACACATTGTAACGTTTATCTAGGACTTCACCTATGTTCACACCTAAAAAGCAAATTAAAAAAATTAGAATATGACCATAATCAATAGGATCAGAAAGTAGAAAACACAGTGCAGTCACTTGAAACTTGGGTTAAATCTCTACTATGCCATTTCCTAGAGACAAGGAAGACCCAAAATAATGTCTCCACTGATGACTCTTTCAGAAGATGGTTAGAAGTTGCATCAGTAGAAGAGTTCATGCTATCCTAACTACTGATGATGATTTTAACACTGAGTAGGGAAGAAATGTGCTCACTGAAGTGTTTCTAATTGCAGTCCTACATGACAAATACTGCATAACTGGCATCCAAAGTTTCCTGTTTGTTGTTTTTCTCAGTTTCATATCAAGATGAACAAGTAAAATACCCCTTCCTTCTGGAGGATTATCTCATGACTGAAAATAACTTTAAATAGATTTATGATGTACATCAAGTTTTTTACCTCACTTCAATTTGTGATGTTTCGGCTGATAGGTTGCTTACCAGAATAACATGGATTTAGGCAGCTGGAAGATGCGCCATACTTTTTAAGTGATGGCACTGAGATTATCATTTTTCGGAATTCTTCAACATGTGATTGCATCAAGCAACATGCTTTTACAAAGCGTTATGAAATGACAACTTACGATAATAGCCTTCTGCATCAGTCCAGTTGTCTCTGAGATTGGGATTCTCTTTGAAATCTTTTCCAATGCCAGCAGCCCGAAGACGAGCACTCTAAAATTAAAGAGGTAACATGCACAGTTTACCCACTAATTAGATATTTAAAGCACTTCCTTCAAAACAAAAAAGGGTAAGACCAGCTACAATTTAATAAAAGCATTTTATTGCAAATTACATAATCACTTATGTAAAAGCAATCAATAAGAGTGAAAACATGATTACCAAAGTATCTTATACCACAATAATGCTCAGGAAACAAAGTTTTTATAAATGATTAGGACATTATAAATAAAAATAAAAACTTAAAACCAGATCTGATTTTCTACAGCTGTTGTAACATTTGCTTTCTTCATATAGATGCATGAAGTGCTAACATTTACTGGCTACACTAGTTGAGTCTGAAAAGTTTCAAAATAAGATTATTTGGTATTTCTAAAGATTCTTTTTTGCAAATCACTTCCAGTGATAATCTGAAAATCTTTTAAAATGTGTGTGGATCCATTAGGAAAGTTGGAAATACAGAACAATCAAGAAACGTAAAATCTGTGTGGATGGAAAAATATGGAAGCCGACCCAGCAACTATAAGCTGAGCAAGCTGAAGCTTGCACAGATGAATCACAAAGGACACTGTACACTGTGTTTCCTGGATGTGAAATAATGGACCATAAGTCTATCTCAAAACTTTCGTAGGGACCCATGTATATCACCCAGGCCAATGGTAACCTCCACTACTTTCACTGGCTCGACACTAACTTGTCCTTTCCCAATCCACCTATTTTTTGATATTCCTGTCAATGCATAACATATTGCTTGAGCTAAGGGGTACCAATACCTTCGAGGGCCTGTATACTGTTTATCCTATCTCATTTTAATTCCTTATGTTTGTACTTCCCTACCTCATTTCTCATGCTTTGAAATTTATGTTTTTAAAAAGCCCCACACTTTTGAACATGTTTATAGATGTACACCTTTTCAACAAAAGACACTGATAAATCTTTAAGAAAGAAATACCTAAATGACCAACATGTCTTAATCCATGCCTTGTAACATTTTCAACTCTTCTATTAGGTGCCAACTCCTTAAGTTCTCCATTGTCCTCAATACTGAAGACCAAAAGGAGACTCTTCTAAGTAAAGACCTGGAAAATATTGTTATCTCCTTATTTTACTTAACTACCACATGTATGTTTAAAGGTGTGTATATCTACATCTATACACACACACAACTACACCCTGAAGTCATTTGGTGGGTGACATTTAAGAAGCTCTCAAATTGTTTTGCATACTTGTTTTAAATTCTTGACATAATTTCATATGTAAAAAGTGCAACTTTTGTAGTTTCCAGATTCCCAGCACCCAGATTGCCCAAATGATAACATTACACTTGCTTTATCCTTCTCTCTCAATATAGACACATACACATTATATATAGAATACCTGTTTAATAACTAATATAAATTACTTACATCAAAATATGCAGCAAACATATCATCAGATTCTGTAAACATGTCAGGTGCTAAGAGCTTCTTCTGAGTGGACCCTTAAAGGAAATTAGCATTTGCATTTGAAAGAGACACAAAACAGTCAATGGAAAGTCACTAATAGTAATTCAAGCTTTCTTCCTCTTGCACATCAGTTTTCCATTGATAATCAATTTAAAATCACTGCATTTCAGAAAGTTAAAAGAACTAATATTAGCTTTCACCTCTGATAGTTTAACTGAATAGCTAAACAATAAACTTCCATTAAAAACGAAGGTTCTTCTTTAAATCTCCAATGGTTGATATGACCCCTACAAACATGGATTATAGTTACACACCTATTTTGATCTTAAAAGTCCAATAATCCCACAGAAAAACTAGGTATAAAAAAAATTAAAATGCGTTCCTAAAAAGAATGCAATGGATTTAAGCACATAAACTTATACTCAATATGCCCTACAGTAAGGGAAATGGAAATTAAAACTACTACTGATACTGGCAAAAAACTCCAAAGTTTGATAACATTCTGTTAACAAGGCTCTGGATAAACAAACACTTAGAAATTGCTTATGTGATGGCAAAATTATAAACAGACCTTACAAAAGAAAAGAATTGGGCTAAAAAAAATAAAAAATTACATATACTTTCACTCTTTTGACCCAGCTTGTTCATTCACTCTTCCACCCAGCAATCCCACTTATAGGAACTATCCTAAAATGCAGTGGCCAAGAGTAAAAAACTGACTTAATGCGTAATGTTATTATAATTAGTATCCAATGGACAGCCAACTGGCCACAATTCAAATATCCAAATAAACTATGGCATATCCTGCAAAAAAGCATGTGGAAGATCCTACTAACGTGTATACTATGTTTGTGTGTATTCAGGTAGGATACAAAACACACACATGCACAAAAGATCTTTTAACAATTAAAAAACCAAAAAGACATTTCCTGAAAACCAAAAGCAAATGGAAATCAACCTAAATCTAGCAAATCGAAAGTATAACCATACAAAGAATTTTAAATAATTTTAAAACACAGAATTGTCTTACCGTATATACTCGAGTATATACGGTATATACATTGGAATGTATCCTAAGAATAAAAACAATCACTGAAATTTCAAATTCCATTCAGTACATTTGATCATGTTAATTATACTGATGTCTAACATGTATAAAAGTTTCAAAAAAATAACTTATCAGTAATCATGCTATTGGAAACTAAGTTTTTCATTGTGAAAGAGAACTACAAAATCTCAAAACTGCTATAATCTCAAAATACTGGTAATATTAGGTCGGGCGCAGTGGCTCATGCCTATAATCCAGCACTCTGGGAGGCCGAGGTGGGTGGATTACCTGAGTTTATAGGTTCAAGACCAGTCTGAGCCAGAGCATGACCTCATCTCTAAAAATAGCTGGGCCTTGTGGTGGGGGCCTGTAGTCCCAGCTACTCGGGAAGCTGAGGCAAGAGAATTGCTTAAGCCCAAGAGTTTGAGGTTGCTGTGAGCTGTGATGCCACAACACTCTACCAAGGGTGACATAGTAAGACTCTTTCCTCCCCCCACCCAAAAAAAAAGAAAGAAAATTTGGTAATATCAGTATAAACTCCTTTTTTCCCAAAAAAGTATATACAGAATGGCCATGAAGTTCACATGCAACCTTATGGCCACCGTGTATTTCCTCATTTCCTGTGTCCAAATGAAAAGGCTCAGAAATAATGGGCACCTCCTCCCCCAGGTGTCCTGTGATGTTTAAATGTCATTTCCTATTAAACAGAACCAGGAGTCCTCGAAGAAATAGCTGATTCTGTTCCAGGCAGGATACATATAAGATGAATCTATGGTATCTTCCAATGCTAGACAAGAAGCCAGCAAACTACCTACAGACTGTTTGTAGGGGCCATTTGCCTCTGTATGCTCTATTTTTATGTTTTTAAGTGTTATGTGTGTGGGGAATCAAATACTTTGTGGAAAGTGAAAATTACATGAAATTCAAACTTCAGTGTTCATAAAGGCTGTTTTGGAACACAGTTATGCTCACTGTGCTGTCTGTGGGCTGGTTGCATACTAGAACAGAGTTTAGTATATAAAAACAGAGTGAAAATAAAAAGTTTAAAATACTGGAGAACTTCCATAGCTGACCACCTCCTTAAGCTGACCTAATTTTCATAGACTACACATGAACTACCATGAAGTTCCTTATGTTGACCACCTTGGTATGCTAACCAGTTTGTTACAGTTTCTTGGGTGGTCACCTTCCAGAGGTTCTACTGTAATTATTAAAGGCTAAAATATTTGCTGTTTGACTCCTTACATAAAAATTTGCTGGCCTCTGTCCTGGAAAGCCATATTCAATATTAAAGGGACTGGGTCAAAAGGACCTTAGACACCAACTTAAAAGGACTCCCTCTCCAACCTGGCTGGAGTACAATCTGAGCTTCAAAAAGAAAAGAGCAATGGACAGAAGCACATCAAGTACATGATATCAAACAATAAAAACCTAACAGAAAACAATCAAAACCTCATTAGTCATTCTGGATGCTACCAGGGCACCAACTCTATTCCAGGCTAAAAACTGTCAATAAAGAAAATAGTACTAATGCATTTATCCTGACTTTCCTGTACCAAGTATGTTTTGGGGTAACCAAAGACGGAAACTTCTTTCATATTATGTTTAAAAAGTCCTTCTCTGACAGAAATACAAAGCGAAGTATTTATAGGTGAAATAAAATCGTGGCTGGTATTTGCTTTAAAATACTCTAGGCAATGGCTCGGTGCCCGTAGCACAGTGGTTACTGCGCTAGCTACATGCACTGAGGCTGGTTGGTTCAAGCCATGCCTAGGCCAGCTAAACAACAATAACAACTACAACAAAAAATAGCCAGGAGTTGTGGCAGGTGCCTGTAGTCCCAGCTACTTGGGCGGCTGAGGCAAGAGAATCGCTTAAGCCCAAGAGTTGGAGGTTGCTGTGAGCTGTGATGCCACGACGACACTCTACCCAGGGTGACATAGTAAGACTCGGTCTCCACACAACACACACACACACACACAAAAAAATAGGCAAGCAGAACAAAAGGTAATGAATATGTGGGAATTCAGCATATATTCAAGATATGTGAACTAATAAAAACAGATTTAATTTATAGAGAACATTTGTAAGGACGTATTTAATAACGTATTACTGTAATATTTAGTAGGTACAATATTCCTAATCCCTTTTACTTTTTCCCCAATTACAAATCTGATCCCAAATTTGGTCTCTTACTATAATGTTACAGAACTAAAAATTCAGAGAAAACCATGGTCATGACACAAATTTATCTCACCATTGTTCTGCTCAACTGTCATTAGATTATGCTTGGCTTTTACAGAGGCCTCAAATGTATCGACATTTTCCCGTTCATACTCTTTAACATCGGCAGCTACTCGCTCCAAAATGTCATCTGGAGAAGGTGATCGTGTTCTAGTACTGCTCTGGGGACTGCTTGGTTCAGATGGCACAGACATATTGCTATCTTCAGCAAGATATTTGTATTTCTGCAATAAAATAGAAAATAACATTTTCATAAATCTGATGCTCTCCCAATAGATTAATTTGCTAAGAAATGCTGCACTGAAAAGTAAAAAATGTCAAATAATGTAAAGCAAGAACAAAAACAAAGATGTTTATACCTCGGTTGCACCAGATCCACAATCCCTTGTGTTAATTTCAAAATTTACAAAAATCTGGAAGTTTTTCTGTATTTGGTGCACATTCATCAGGTAGCAAAACTTTACCTGACTAGATGCTATGTAGTGTCTTATCCACCACCCCCACAATGTGGTTATTAGTGTGCCTCACTAGAAAGACTAAAGAGTTTGATTACGGGGTTTGCTCCAGATGGCGCTAAGTAATATACATAGATGCACCATATTACCTTTCTAAAATTCAAAAATTTCTGAGTTCTCAAGCACATCTGGCCCCAAGGATTGGAGATAAGGGATTGTGGACCTGGGCAAGAACAAAAGAAGATTCAACCAAGTTATCAGGGCTATCAGTTTAATAACAATAATTTCACCAGTGCCCCCAGAAAAGAAAGCTTCCTTTGGAATTCAGTTTTGCCTTACTTCTTTTCTGGCGATTCAAGTTCTTTCCTTCACTCCAACGTGACATACCTGATTTATGGTATTCTAGGTATATTTAGTTGAGCTGCCAGGGCTGTTCTTTCCTTTTGTCTTCTATCCAAGGAAGAGGTGGTAATTTTCCAAGGCAGCAAAACTTATTGTTAAATGACTATATCAAGATCTATGAACACCCTTTCCCCACCTTTTCTTTACCATCTACCTCTTTGCGAATGTTTAAACAGCCATATTCACATTAGAAAATTTGCCATTATTTTACTTGACCTTAAGTTTAGTCTTTCACCTGTTAACAGGTCTAATTTTGCTAACCAAAATCCTCTAATTTATCCTATATTCATTTATGTTCATTAACTTTAAAAAAAGAAAGCAAACCTTAAATTTTCATGTCCTACAAAAGTTTGTATCAGACTTCTATGTATAACCAAGACAACTATGTTTTACTAACTAAAGAAACTACCATCCTTTCAAATCTCACAAAGATAATTTTATAGTTTCCTTTTCCAAAGATCTGCTAAACTGTTACTAACGCCACTTATTCATTAAAGTAAAAAAATATTTATTCAAACAGTGATTATTTTAAAAGACTGATAAAAATTCCACTAAAATGACATACCTGAACAATTGCCTGCCTTTGGATTCTTCTCTGTTCTATTAGGGCTTCTTCATCTTCTTCTTCTACATCAAAGTCTTCAAGGCTTTAAGAGGAAAAAAAAATCTTTCCAGATTCTGAAATCATTAACTCTTATACATTTTAGTATCAAGACTGGAAAATGTTAAGTATCATTAAGTTAAAGCAAAAGTCTCAAGCCATTTTACTCTCATGTCTCAATTGATTTGGAATCCTGGAAAGTTCTTTAACCTCCCTTTGTTTTCTACTTATCTCATGGTACCAAAATTGGGAAACAAAGAACAATCTCTAAATTTAAATGACATCATGGCCCTTTCATGACCTTAATAAAGTTATTTTATCATTTGGCTTCAGTTTTCCCATCTATAAACTGAGGGCTGGGAGAGATAAGTAAATTATTATCTTTTCTGGATAACAGAAATCTCTGAAAACTCACGAAAAGCTACAACCCTATCTCTATCAAAAATACACATGCAAACATTTGCATATAATCTGAAGAATGTGGCTCTACCTCCAAATATGGCCCCTGACATTTATTCCTCAAAGCCTCTGCAATGTTTATAATCCCTCCCAGTACAACCTTTTCTATGATCCTATCTGCTGAATGTTTACTAAAGAACCATAAGCATGGCTCGGTGCCTGTAGCAGAGTGATTATGGTACCAGCCATGTACACCCAGGCTAACTAAACAACTGCAACAAAAAAATGCTTGCGTTGTGGTGGGTGCCTATAGTCCCAGCTACTTGGGAGGCTGAGGCAAGAGAATCGCTTAAGCCCGAGTTGGAGGTTGCTGTGAGCTGTGACACCACGCACTCTACCCAAGGCAATATAATGAGACACTGTCTCAAAAAAAAAAAAAGCATAAGCAAACTGCACTGTGACTATACTAGATCTACATAGAGCACCTTCCCCTATTCAACTTTTTTAATCTCCTAGCTTTAGTCAAGGTTTCTCAACCTTAGCACCGTTTGCCAGATAGTTCTTTTGGGGGGAGGTTATCCTGTATATTGTAGGATGCATTATCTCTGGCCTCTGGCCAATAGATAACTAAAAATGTCCCCAGAAAGGCAAATAACCTGAGAACCACTGCCTTTAAATCAGTTTTTATTTTTGAGATATTCCACCTAGACAACTAAGTCTGCATCTTAAAAATTTCCCCACAAGATACTGAAATACTTCTCCATTTTCATATAGTAACAAAGATACCTGCTACCAGAGAGCTTCAATTTTAAAGTGTGTACCATCTGACACAAAACAAAAAATCTAAACTTTGTATAGATTATTTTCCTCCCAAATCTATCGGCAGGACTAATACATCAGTTGCCGAAGAGTCACCCTAGCTAAAGCTGAAACCCCTAAATTCAGAAAACCACTAACCATGGCACATAACCTACATAATGTGCACAAAAGATTAACTTTTAAATTCAGGACCAATATTCAAGTGGAAATTATTTAAAACCTTTCGAGTCAAATAGGGCTTGTCTAAACTGGAAGCATTAAGTTATAGAAAAGTTCTATTCTTACTTATCATCAGATGAAGATTCCTGCTCAACTTTCATTCCTTCAGAAAGACTTCCTTTAAATTTATCCTCCTTTATTTTGCTTCTGCTCCTGCGTCTACGACCACCCCGTGATCGAGACCGCCTTCTCAAGCGTGATCTGCTCCTCCGACTTCTGTCCCTATTTAAAAAGGGACAGATACACATTTTTTTAAAACACCAATTAAAGTGGGGGAAGGCATGTGTGGGGTAGTGGGATATATGATAACTTGATTTTCTGCTCAATTCAGTATGGAGCCTAAACCCTTAAAGAAATAATCTATTCTAAAAATGTTATTTAATGCTCAGTGCCCGTAGCTCAGTGATTAGGGCGCCGGCCACATACACCAAAGCAGGCGGGTTTAAACCCAGCCCGGGCCTGCTAAACAACTACAACTGCAACAATAAAATAGCCAGGCGTTGTGGCAGGCACCTATAGTCCCAGCTACTTGGGAGGCTGAGGCAAGAGAATCACTAAAGCCCAAGAGTTTGAGGTTACTGCTTACTGTAAGCTGTAACGTCACAGTACTCTACTGAGGGTGACATAGTGAGACTGTCTCAAAAAAAAAAAAAAAAAAAAAAGTTACTTAAAAATTTTAAATAACAATGTTAGAAAAAGTGAGACAATCAGCTTAGGTGATGCTGAAGATAAAAACAGAGCTACAGGGTTTACCTAATTTTAAACTAAAAAATGTTTCCCACAAATACGCACTTAACTGTGTGCTCTATGGGAATCAATACTTACTGTTCCTTTGTATTCTTACAGCATCAAGGTTGCAGTACACAGAAACATGCTGGAGTCAAGGGAGAGATCACTTCAAAAGAGTATAAACTGTGGGATGAGTGGAAATGTTCTCTATCTGGACTGTGATGACTATGTGACTCATAGTCTATCAAGATTCATAACACTTCAAACCAAAAAAGGGTTTTATATAAGTTATTTTTCAATAAACTTGACTTAAAGAAAGCTTACCAAAAATATAGGAAAAAAACATGTAAAAAAAATCCTTAGGCAAAGAGAATGTAAAGAGATATGACAGCACAGATGCCAACAAAATCTTGAAATATGCAAATTGAATGAAAGAGTAGTAAGAGATCAAATAAAGCTGAATACTAGTCCAATATGAATAGATAAGGTAAAACAGAACTAAGTCAGTGTATGTTCAAATACCCCCAGAAGCCTCAGGAATTACAGATACTTTATCCTCTGAAAGATGGGAGTGTGAGGTAAGAGTCAGAACTGACTGAAAGCCTGTAGAAACTGCTAGATTTGTGCTTTCTTCCCCAACTCAGTAGAAAATGTCAACCACTCCTTTCACACCCTAGCAGAACACTTACAATTTACTTTTTAAAGAAGTGTTGGTTGTTATAAAAACTGGCACCAGATGCTAGGAGGCCCTGCACCAAAAATAGAGGGATTAAGGGGACATTTACATTATGAAGGACCAGAAGTCTACTGGCAGCCAGGTCGATATGCTTCCCCAAGAGAAGAGAGGATCCTTGAAAACTTTCTAGTCTAAGAGGAAAGATCCATAGTCAGTGGTAGCCCCAAATCTCTACCTAATTACTTGGAAGTGATACGCACTAGTTGACAAGTTCTATTCTGTCACAGTGGATGAAAGCTGTCATTCAGCTCTCTCAATGCCTAAATGTTAAATCAGAATAGGCAGAAATGAAGGATTCAACTGTTGAGTAAAGTTTTCAAATGAAAAGGTAAATAAGCTAAAAAGGAATCTGGGAAGAAACAAGGTATAGAGAATAAAGCTATAAAGAATAAGAATCTCACAAAATAAACTCAGTATCATGGGTGACATAAAGAATGTTATTTCCAGAAAACATGAATAAAAACCAAAATAAAAAGAAAACAAGGTCTTGTAATAAAAACCTATGAACACAAAAATTTAAACACACAAAGGGTGAGAGAAAGCAGAATGAGTAAAATTGCCTAGACTGAATGTACAACAAAATGAAAGGAAAAAAAAAAAAAAAAAAAAAATAGATGGCCCAATTTGGTGAGAGAGAAGAGAGAAGCAATGAAAAAAAAAAAAAAAAAAAAGAGAGATAGAGAAAATATTCTCAAAATAGAAAGCCATAATCTTCCTGATATAAGGGGCCTATGTAGCAGCAGGCAAAATAGGACAAAAACTGGGTGGAGGAAGGGTAATGGGTAGGGCCACACCTACGGTGCATCTTAGAATGGGTACAGACAAACCCTACTAAATGCAGAATACAAATGTCTACATACAATAACTAAGAAAATGCCATGAAGGCTACGTTGAACAGTTTGATGAGAATATTTCAGATCGTATATGAAACCAGCACATCGTACCCCTTGATTGCACAAATGTACACAGCTATGATTTAACAATAATAAATAAATAAATAAATCAAAATAGGGCAAAAAGAGCCACACACCAATGTACATTATAGTACAATTTCAGAACACAGGACATTTATTAAAAAGAGGAAGAGAGAGGAAAGTAGCAATCCTTTAAAAGTGCCCAGGAATCATAACAGGACATCTCAAATAGCAGTATTAGAAACTAGAAATCAGTGAAACAATTTCAAAATTCTCAAGGAAAAATGATTTCAACCCAGGATTCTATTCCTTTCCACACAGTGAGAAAAAAAGCATTTTTTAGAGATATAAGCCGCCCCCCCTCCCCCCAATGTCCTTTGCATGTGATTTCCTCAGGAAGCTACTGGAGATGTGTTAACAAACAAGGGAGTAAAGTAATCATGAAGAAACTGGACATAGGAAATAGATTCACACAGCAAGAGAGAAAAGAAGGGAGTACCAAGAAGATGGTGAAGGGAAAGCAACCTCATAAAGATACATATATGAATAGTCCCTAGAGATCAATTTGGAGCCAGAACACTAGGAGTCTCAGGAGCAAGTCCTCCCTTCCTTCTTCCTGTATTTGCTCAGTAATGACAATATGCAAATGTTCATAACAACTTTACTGACTCTGGAAAAATAAAAAAAAAAAAGTGATGAAATTAGGCAAAACAGAAACAGGGGTGAGCTCTCATTGTCCAAAGTACTCTTAGTTCATACATTTCCATTTCTAGGACTACCACATATAAAACTTCTCAGACATATGTAAAGATGGCCATAGTATAAGCCTTTGCTATCTTTTAAAACTACATTCATGTATTACTTCAATTAAAATCTTAAAAAAATTGGCAAATAAATGTCCATTTATGTTTTAAAGTTAAAATATTTAATGTATATGTGATTTTTAAAAATGATTCCCAGCTTTAAAAATCTTTTGGATTAACCAACTACTAAACTACGTGTGCTCCAGATAAAATGTGTTTCTATGGTGAATTGAATAGGTTTTTGCCCCAGAGTCCTCAATAAGTATCAATATATGGGATATGAGAATCTTACAAAGTGGCAGGAAACTGGGCTATTTACTATCTCTATGATCTATCTTAGGGATCTATCCCCAAGCCTAGCTCATTTAGTATTTAACCTCTTACTTTTAAAAGATTAGTTTAATTGTATTTTTAATGAGCAAGGATTTGTTTAAATTTGAAGGGAAAACTATACCAAAGAAAAATGTAAGGATATGGAATTGTACACCCTAGGGTAAAAGGAAACTATGGGACTAGAGCTACAATTTTTCAGAGAAAAATGATCTAAAGAAAACCTACCAACTGAGCTCATTGGAGTTGCAAAAGCATTCAGAGTTTAATGAATCAAAAGGATAACATACGTAATCTATCTTTACCTTCTTCGAGGAGACCTGCTTCTTCTTCTTGGAGACCTGCTACGTCTGAGTGGGGAACGAGACCTCCTTCTTATGGGAGATCTACTTCTTCTTCGAGTTGGAGACCACCTACTGATGGGACTGGCATCTTTTGATCTTTCACGTCTACTGAGGATGTCATCTCGAGGTCGTGTTCTTAAGGGGATCAAATGCAAATTAATAGAAAATAAATTAAACTAAAAGAATTTGTTGTGTATGTGTAAAGAACATCTGGAAGAAAAGGCACATCCACCTAAAGAAAATAAACACTGGTGAATAAAGAAAATAAAAACTGGTGTTTTTTTAACAAAAAATTCAGATGAACACAATGACAATGTGTCATAGTAGGCACACAATAAAAAGTCTTACTTCTTCTAGTGTTATAATGTAAAGAATTATTGAAGGTTATTCATGTTGTTAAAGTACTGATTCTAGTTTCAAATTAATAATGCAAATAAAATTTACCCAGTAACTAGTAGTCCATTTTCCCAATACTAGAACTTTTTTCTTACACATTTTGACATTTCTGCAATTAAGAATTTCATTTTTGGTCTCTCTTTCTGCTAAGAAAGGGACCCACTTTCAACTTTCTTTGGAAGTGCTCTAAGCTTTCTCTTTGCTCTTAAGTAAAATTCTACTTGTTACTCTAAAAGAAATTCGTTTTTAATGTCAATTAAGTATTACGGCATCTTACAATCCACATTAATATTAGAACTAAAGAAATATCTCAGTCCCTCCTACTCAAAAATCAACTCTGCAACACCCATTTTCCAAGTATCTTTCAACATGATTTACTCTTATGTGTTTTGTAACAGGTCTTTCTACAACTTAATTTTTTAAAATAGGTTTTGAACATTTCCTAGTGTTATTCCAGATTTGAACAGAACTATTCAATCTGAAAAGTCAGACTATAAGTAGGTCTGTCTCCATAATTAAACATCATATTATTTTCCCCATTTAATAAAAGATAAAAATATAACCTGGCATTTTTTAACACAATGTTTAGAACCTAAAAGAATCTTTCTCTAATCCAGCCAAAATAAGATAGACTTTGACTCAGATCTGTATCATTATTTCTTGACAGGGCCATCTGAGAAAATTCTTTTATTTATATATCATCTGTTTATATAAACATAGTGTCTCAATGAGTGGTTAAAAAATATAAATGGAGAAAGTAAACGAGTGTAGAATGAATGGAGTGTTATATGCTTCAATGCAATGAAAATAAGAACATTCAATTTCACCAGTGATGTGAGAAATTTAGATTAGTTTTTTTTAATTAAAGAATAACAAAATGATACTATATAGTATCTTAGTAATAAAGATCTAGGGAAAAGGACAGCCCACACAGTCAGGGAAGTACAAATTGGTCTAACTTGTCTGGATGGAATTCCACAGTAACTTTCCAAAATGTAAATGTACATACTCTGAGACTTTACAAGTTTACTTCTGTGAATCTACTCTATAAACAAACCTTATATATAACCCATGAACATCTTTGCGTATGTTAGTGAAAAACTGGAACCAATCTAAATTTTCATTAGTTTCAACAAGAGAATAATTATAACATATCTACATTGAAATACCATGTTGCTATTACAAAGAACGTAAAAGCGTATGTATTGTCGTAGAAGTGTTTCATGGAAAAAAATGAGCCATTTGTGAAAATGAACAGCATAACTCCATTTATGTCAAAAAAAAAAAAGCGCTTATTTTCATACAAATGTACATGCACAGAAGAAGGGCTGAAACAGTGGGGGAACAGAGTGAGCTAATATACAGATTTCTACATTATTTGGATTTCTTTTTAATTTGTATGTACCACTTCTATAATTAAAAAAAATTTGTTTGAAATACTCAGCTCTAGTTAATAAACTCCTCAGAATTTGGTCTTCAATTAAAAGGAAACTGAAAGACTACCAGAATAATTAAGAAACACTTTAGGTAACGGAATAACTAACAACTGCCTTAATGTAGAAAGCTAAAGAAAAAGGGGGTTATTTCACTATATTGCCACTTAGAAGTAATCAAAAGTCTCTCTTAGAACACGTTGCAAACATTCTTTAAAATTTCTCTTCAGAATATGATTTAATCTTCAAAACCAATTTATAACCACATATAGAAAACATTAATATGAATACAGTAAATAGCTAAGAATTCATGATACCTTTTCATAGCATAAGCCAAATTTCTCTTTTTGCTTTTTAAAGAGACATGGTCTCACTCTGTTGTCCAGGCTGGAGTACAGTGGCCCAATCATAGTTTGCTGTAGCCTTCAACTCCTGGCTCAAGCAATCTTCCACCTCAGTCTCCTGAGTAGGTAGGATTACAGGCACAGGCCACTTTACCCACCTTTTCCTACACTTATGTAGAGATGGAGTCTTGCCATGTTGTCCAGGCTGGTCTCAAACTCCTGACCTTAAGCAATCTTCCCAGCTCAGCCTCCCAAACAAAGTACTGTTATCACAGGTTTGAGCCACTATGCCTAGGCCAACATTCCTTTTAATAAGCAATCTTAACTTTTAATTTCATAATACTTAATTATTGAAAATAATGAAGATATGAAAAAAATCAAATTCCAAGTAGTGTAGACTGGTCTAAACAACTCCCCATATGATTTAGTTCTATGATCCCAGGTAAATTATATAAGTTCTCTATTCCCTCATTTATAAATTATGCGTAAGAGCCCTTCACCTTGTGAGGTAAGACAATCACATGAGGATTTGTGAGAAAAGAATTCTGTGATAGACTGTATTATTCAAATGTGAACTATCATTAAAAATGGTATAAAATTAAATCATTTCTTGCACCATTCTTCCTAAACTTGAGATACTTTTCTCAACAATAAGATTATATGAATATGTGTTTGGGATGTTTGGCCCCTCCAAATGTCATGTTGAATTTGATCCCCAGGCTAGGTAGATATTGGGCCATGGGACAGATCCCTTATGAATGGCTTGATAAGGGGATAATGAAGAAGATAATGAAGTTCTCTCTTTATTACAGCTGTTTCAAGGAGCCTGGCACCACCTCCTCCCTCTCTTCTTCCTTCTCACCATGTGACATGCCTGCTTCCCCTTGATTGGAAGCCCCTGAGACCCTTGCCAGAAATAAATGTACAGTCTGCAGAACCATAAGCCAAACAAACCTCTTTTCTTCATAAATTGCCTAGCCACAGGTATGCTTCTGCTATAACACACACATAGACAAATTGTGTTCCACAAAACGAACATAATTAAACAAAAAAATTTTCCATTTTAAGTTTAATTATATTTTGGGGGTCAAAAAGGTTGTTATAGTTTCATTTTATATTGTTAGAATTCAAAATCATCCCAATGTAAGGAAATAATAAACTGCTCAATCACAAAATCTGATTTTTCCTCCCCCTTTTCAAAGTTAGAGGAGTTTCAGCCTATACTGTCCAATGAAGTGGTAATTTTCTCTGCACCTGCCCTGACTCCTGAGCCAAATTACTTAGAATTGAAAGAATGATTTAGCAAATTAGATACTAAATTAACTCAAGAACTGGCAGGGGTGACCACCATCAAGCATAGTATTGTTAGTAGATAGTCAAAGTATCTACTGACAAAAGTGTAAATAGTTAATAGACTAGATTATACTTAACAGTATTATACTCAATTACAAAGGAAGTAATAACATTACTTGTAACTGCCCAAAGTTCAACTTTTCTTTTAAAATCTGGTGTACATTTGTATTTAAATAAAAGAAAATTAACACATTATAAACAAGTTACCTTGGAGAAGAAAGTCGTCTCCTCTCTGGTTCTCTTCGTTTTCTTTCTAAGGATCGGCTCTTGGCCCTCCTACCAGGTGACACTGTTCGAGAGGGTGATTTGCTCTGCTTAGATCTTCTATCATTTAAAAGTGGAGATCTACTTCTTCTTGATTTATCACGTTGTTTTGGAGACAAACTTCTTCTTTTAGGACTACGACCAGGTCTTCTACTGGGGGACCTGTTTTCTTTCCCAGATGAAGCATCTTTAGAGGGAGATTTAATTGGTTTCTTTTCTTTATCAGTTTCAGACCGTTTTGATTTTCTCTCTTTGGACCGTGACCGCCTGTCTTTGGATTTACCTCTTAAGTCAATTGGGGATCCAGACTTTTTACCTCGATCCCGACTTCTTTCATTTATAATTGGGGATTTTTTCCTATCTTTTGTCTTGATTTTATCTTCAACTTTACCCTTATCATCAGGAGGTGATCTAGTCTTCCCAATTTTCTCTTGAGATCGCCTTCTAAGGATAGGAGATTTTGATTTTCTTGCTTGATCTTGAGACTTACTTCTTTTGGATGGGCTTTTAGACTTTTTCCTCTCTTTTGACTTGCTCCTAGTTGTTTTCTCTTTAATTATTTCAATACCTCCCTTACTTTTCTTTTTATCAGACCTGTGTCTAGTCCGTTCTTTGGATCTGCTTTTACTTCGTTTTTTTGTGGTATTTTTATTGTCCACAAGTTCAAGTTTCCCCTTTGTACTTGAAGATCTAGTACTAGACCTATTTCCATTTCTTGTCTTTTCATGAATCTCCCCCTCTTCTTCAGAGCCAGACTCATAACCTTGTAAAATGAGCCCCATTCCAGACTGGACCTTTCCTTCCATTAACTCATTATCAAGTTCAGCTTTAATCAAGGCTCTCTGTTTTTCCAAGTCTTCTAGCAAGGCTAAATCATCAAGTTTAGTTCTTTTTGCTGGAGACAAACCCTCTTTGTCAGAAGCATCAATAATTTCTTTTCTTTTGTGTTTCTTATGCTTATGCTTATGTTTATGTTTTTTATCTTTGTCCTCTTCTGAGGAATGTTTATGTTTCTTATGTTTACTTCTGTGTTTATGCTTCTTTTTTTTGTGACGACTGTGTTTATTTTGAGATTGGTCTTCTGATACCTCTCCATTTTCTTCATTTATACTCTTTTCAGAATTATCAGCATCTTCCACCCTGTATATGTGTCAAACACATTTTAAAATTACATTACTTAAGCATTCAAAGAGTTGCAAAATGCAAGTAATGATAAGATACATCTCAATGCAATATGTGAAGTTAATCACTAGAAGATTTTCAGAAGAGCTTTAGACATTTATCTCAAAGAAGATGTACAGCAAAAACTACCGGTAATTTAGATGACGATATAACTTTAATGTGGTTCCAATAGTTGAATTCACGTACCAAAAGCACTAGAGGATACTTAATAGGGTGAGATTTAAAAAATTACAATTAATAGAAAAAGAATTAAAATTGGATACAGTAGAACCTAATTAATACTGATTTAGTTAAAATTGTCACCCAGGTACTTGATTTTTAAGCCAGCATTTGTCACACATACTTTAAAACAATTAAAAAAACTTTCCTTTTTTTTTTTTTAAATTGAGACTTATTTTGTCACCCTCGGTAGAGTGCCGTGGCATCACAGCTCATAGCAACCTCTACCTCTCGGGCTGAGGCGATTCTCTTGCCTCAGCCTCCTGAGTAGCTGAGACTACAAGTGGTCCACCACAATGCTCAGCTATTTTTTTGTTGCAGTTTAGCCAGGGCTGGGTTCAAACCTGCCACCCGCGGTATATGAGGCTAGCGCTCTACTAACTGAGCCACAGGAACTGCCTTTTTTTTCTTTTTTTAAGAGACAGAATCTCACTTTCTCACCCAGCCTGCAGTGCGGTGGCCTGATCATAGCTCACTGTAACCTTAAACACCTGGGATCAAGTGATCCTCTCACCTCAGACTTCCAAGGAGCTGAATACCACACGTATACAATTACCATCGTTGGCTAATTTTTAAAAAATTTTTTTGTAGATATAGGGTCTTGCTATGTTTCCCAGGTTGGTCTTAAACTCCTGGCCTTCAAGTGATTCTTCCACTTCATTTTCCCAAAGTGCTGGAATTACAGGCATGAGTCACCACATCCAGTCTCATTTTTTTTTTCATAAAGCATATTAACATTAACACATTGGTAAACTGATTTCCTCTACCTGAAATCCAGCAAACTTGATGTTTCTACAATAAACCTTGCAGGTCATGTGTTTTGAGATTTCACCTTACCATCTTAAAAAATCTCTCGAGCTAATATTGATACTGAGCTATCTCCCAATTAAGCACTCAATCAATGCACACACTGTACATACATGGTGTCAATGACATTGACAGTGTAAATATATCCCCAAAGGTTAAAACTTTAAAGAGAATCAGGCAGGAGTTAGGACTATTGGCCTGTAGATGCCACTGAGCAATCAACCAACATCAGGTTGAATATGGAAGGGCTTCTGCAGGTCAACAGTCTAATACTAGCAACTTCTTATGGCTCAACCCAGTATTTTTTCAGAAAGTTATTTAATATCTTTGAATTTCAAGTAAGAAATTAGTTTCCCAAAATATGCTCAAATTAATAGGTGCTATGCAAAAATCATTAATAGGTGTTCTATGTTTAAGTGGAGTTACACTGAGTTAAAGAGTTTATGATTCTAAATTACTACATCAGTCCCCTGGTCTTCAATAATGCCAGGTTAAACAGTGGTTCAAAAACATTATATAACTTTTCCCTTTAGATTCACTTCACAATTAACCAACACATTCTAGAATATGACACCAAAGGTGACTTTAAATTATCCATATTCAGGCCTTCATACTATTTTTGAAGGAAGATATATGAATTATTTTGACAGGCCTTCAGATTATATCCTCCTATACTTTTAGTAAATTTATTATTTGTGCCATATACTACAAATAGCTCCTTGTAAGCTAAGAAATCATCAATCGACTTGTCAATTTCTTAAAATTTTCTAAAAATCACCAAACGTATGTAGGCATTAAGCTAGGTAGCAGGAAAACAAGGATGTTCAAGACCAGTATCTGCCTTTCCTTAAAAAATTACAGTCCAGTGGAAAAGTCATAAAACACTGGAGAAGTGCGATGATAAAGACAAGAATAAGGATATTATGAGAACATTTACTTTGAGAAATCATCAGGGCAGGGGTTTTGTAGGTGGTCACAGGAAAAAAAAAAACACCTATCTGTTAAGCAGAGACTTTAGGGGAAGAGAAATATTAATTAAGGAGAGTGGATTAAAAAATAAAAGCTAGATAATACAGTCTTAGAGAATGAGTAAGTAATTAGCCAGGGAGGAAAGAGGCATTTCAGGTAGAGAAAGCAGGTGATAAAAGGCATAGTTTTATACAAAAAACAAGTAGATCAGCATTGCAAGAGCACCAAACTTGTGAAAGACACTGGCCTAACAGAGGTTACAATTCTAAGTGGACCAATTTCAGGTGATAATAAGATACACTATATGATTCTAGGAGTGAGTGATTGAGACATTAGAGATCACTGGAGTCAGAGGCCCAGAAACTGAAGGATCAGGCTGCTGGTTAAGTTGTCTATAACAACACTGGCATTTCTGAGAACAATGGGAGTAGTTGGGGTATAGACTCTGGACCCCCAAATTCACTGAAAATCTCAGTCTTTAACAAATTCAGCAGGGAAGGGAGGAAAAATGGTGACATGACTGAGAAGTTATTAGCTGTTAACAATGAGGGGCAATAGAGACACAAAGCCACTCCATATCACCAAGTTCAAAGAACTTTGATTCTGGGAAGTCAAACTGCCAGTCTCCATTTCTAGTACTATGCAGTATGGGAAAGGAAAAAGTATTGAAAAGATAGACCGAGGAAGCTGGGTTCTCTGGTGAAAGTCAGATTTTAGTTTGGTCCAGATACCCTCTAATGGATAAATACCATACATACTCGAGTTCTCTGAATCGTTAATATTTCTCAAAGATTTAGAAAAAGTATAATCTCGCTGTTAAAAGGCACCACAGGCTCAGCGCCTGTGGCTCAAGCAGGTAAGGCGCCAGCCACATACACCTCAGCTGGCAGGTTCGAATCCAGCCTGAGCCGCCAAACAAGGACAGCTGCAACAAAAAATACCCGGGCGCTGTGGCGGGTGCCTGTAGTCCCAGCTACATGGGAGGCGGAGGCGGAGACAGGAGACTCACTGGAGGCCAGGAGTTGGAGGTTGCCCAGGGCAACAGCTTGAAGCTCTGTCTAAAAAACAAAAAAAAAACAAAACAAAACAAAAAAAAAAGCACTAACAATGCTCTATATGGAGGAAAAAAATACACAGATTTAGGAAAAAAATCCAAAGACATTTCAGCTTTACTTCTAATACAGGTCATACCCCCATATAGGTAAATCTCCTTCCCCGCAAGGTGAAGTATGTCTTTTTCTCCTGAACTTTGACTTATGGGGGAAAAACTTTAAGAGAAATTAGGATCATTCAAGTTATGAAGCTAGGTATGAAGAACCTATTTAAAGATTAAGAATTGTTTCTAGGTTTATAAAACTTAGGTTTTATACACATAAAAAGTTTGAAATTTTAGTCATTAAGCTGAAACTCAAACTACCTAACTGTCCTTAAGACAAAGGATAGTTGAGCAGTTAAGCACTCTCTAGACCCACACTGCCCTGGTTCTATTAACTAGTTATGTGTCCCTGGCAAGTTTATAAGATGCCCAATCGTCAGGCATCTCATCTACAAAATGAATAAAACAGTACCTACCTGAAAGGGTATTGTGAGGCTTACATGGGTGAACTGATGTTAAATGCTTATGACAGTGCCTAGCACAGACAAAGTGCCCTTCCCATAAGCTGCTATTATTGTATATATGCTGGATAAATATATTTATTCGCAACAACCCTGTGGAGCTGACAGGGCTGATAATAAGAATGTTATTTTGATCTTCTTCAAAAGGGCCTGAGGTGATCTGTGAAAATGGCTTGCTATTCACTTCACTCAGAAACTCCACAAAGTTATGCAAAGAGATTCAAATCTTCATGTTCACTTTAAGAATACACGTGAAACGCCCCGGGCCATCAAAGGTATACATACATGAAAAACCACCAAGTATCTGAAGGAGGTCACTTTAAAGAAACAGTGTGTACAATGTGGGCACTGAACAAAGCACACAAGATGCAATTAGCAAACTTACAGAGCTCATGGTTGCATTAACCCATACCTGAGGTTCTCCCTGCCACATTGGGATAATCCTTACTGAAAAGGTACAAATTATTGTTGGGCGGCACCTATGGCTCAGTGGGTAGGGTGCCAGGGTCAAACCCAGCCCCAGCCAAACTGCAACAAAAAAATAGCCAGGCACTGTGGCAGGTATCTGTAGTCCCAGCTCCTCAGGAGGCTGAGGCAAGAGAATCACTTAAGCCCAGGAGGTGGAGGTTGTTGTGAGCTGTATGGCGCCATGGCACTCTACCGAGAGCGATAAAGTGAGACTCTGTCTCTACAAAAAAAAAAAAAGGTACACATTGTTCCTAAACCAGAAGACAAGGTATCACAGAAGAATAAAAAAACTTATGGCATTGGAATAGATTCAACATAAAATAAAAAAAAATATAGTTAAAAAAAACAATAATAACAACAAAAAAGAATATTTTGAGGAATACTGTCAAAGAGCACTTGGAGTCAAACTACATGGTTCAAATGGTGCCTTCAACATGAGAAAGCTATTGTAACCCCAGGAAAGTCGCTCCTCTGTGCCTCAGTTTCCCCCAAATGTAAAAACTGGGGACATAATACTGACAAATTATAGGTTTATTATGATAATTAGATGAGTTCACACTATAAACGGCTCCCACATTAAGTGCTCAAGAAATGCTGTCTGCCCATTTGACAGATGAGACCTTGAGGTACAAGTAGTTTTATGGGTTTAAGCCAGTGAGAAGGCTGATAAAGTTAGTCAACAGCTCTCTCATTTGACTGAAGATGGTTTTACAATGTGATGCTATGTCACTGTTCTTCATGAAACTTGAGTATTGCTTCCTCCTTATTCAGAGCAAAAATTAAAATCCTTAAAAGGCTCTCTACTTACCTGTCCAACCTCTTCCAAATCTTCGAACCTATTCTTCTCTATATACTCATCCTGCTCCAGCCACGTCCTTCACTCCCTTTTTAATCTACTCATCTGCACATTGAACACACCACCTTCCTTAAACAACAGATATACTCACATCACAGAGGCTTGGCACTTATAGTTGCTGTTTCTCTGGTTGGAAATGCTTTTCCCAGACAAATGCACTGCCCGTTCCTTTGGCCTACCTTAGCGCTTTGCTCAAATGTCACTTTCTCAGTTAAGTTGTCCTAGTCAATCCACTTTAAGTATAACTCCCACCCCATCACACACATATTCCCTTTCTGTGCTTAAAATTCTTCTCTATAGCAATTGTCAACACCTGATATAATTCTTGTTTGTCTCTCCCTATTGCAATGTAAGCACTATGAAAGGAGACTTTTATCTGTTTAGCTCATTGCTCTATCTCCAAGGCACAGAAGATTATTTAACCTATAACAGGTACTCAGTATTTTACATGTCAATGAAATGATGTATACAGACAGAATAATCTATAAAAGCTGCATTCATTAGACTAAAGCTCGTTTATACTATGTACTATAGACTCAATACTTGTAAAGATTGTGCTTTTGCTTCATTACATCTATACTCAGTTCTATCTCCAGTGCTTCAAGTGCACACATAAAAGGCACACACATATTTATTGAATGCACAATACCCTAAATTAACTCTCTCTCTGAAGAAGTCTACTTTTTGAATCCCTATCTTTTCTAATGCTTTCTAACAATTTATGAAAGTCTTAGAGGAATTTCACTCAAAATTCTTAAGAGTTTATCTATACAGGAAGCAACTTCTCAAAAAAAAAAAAAAAAAAAAAAAAAAAAATCTAGCTCCTAGAGCTTCTGGAGATCAGAACATTATGATGCCCAGTGTTACGTATAAGGGTCATTCCCATGAGTGACCAATTTCTATTGTAATTTAATGAATATTATCTCAAGGAATGATGAATAGTCCCTGGTAAAAATGCTATTAAGTTTCTTAGGGCCAACCAGATTAACCTTAATAAACTCTAATCCTTAAACTAAGAGTTTACTAAGTTCTTTCAGTAAGACTAGGCATATAGCAGACCGTCACTTGCCTTGGTTCATCTCTCAAAGAAAATTTCATAGAAAATAACAATTGAAGTTCCACTAGGTAAGTCAGGAAAACTTAAAGCATGACTCAACTATATGCCATGTTACATACAGTGAAACTTGTGCTAAGGCAGCTAAATTAAGTTCATTATCAATAACTTTTAGAGCAGCGGTTCTCAACCTGTGGGTCACGACCCACAGGAACTGTATTAAAGGGCCGCAGCATTAGGAAGGTTGAGAACCACTGTTTTAGAGCTTTAGGAAAAGTTTTCTTATTAAGAAACTAAAAAAAAAAAAAAAGAAGGAAAGAAACTCAATGGTCTTTTTAGATTGTTTATATTGACAATAAATATAGGCTATATAAATTCCATATATAAATGTACACTTTAACATTTACACATTACAATTTAACATTACACATCAAGCAAGTGAATGTGTAAACCAACCCGGTCTATAACACATTTGTCATAAAACAAACATTTATAGAGAATCTACTAAGTACTAGCTGACCATGCTTTTAGAAGCACAGACAATATGGGTGCTTAATAGTATTTATTCATTTGCTTTTTAAAGTTTTGTCCTCAAACAACTTAGGTCTTGGGGCATCTGGCACAATAAAAATAATCATAAACAACTTTAAAATGATAAAGTGATCAATCACCAATCACTGGTGTCATTTTAACTTCCTCTTTCAAATATTTTTCCAAAGAATAGTCTAGCTTGGGAGACATTCAATTTGTGCTTTGGAGACACAGTGAACTGCTTAATTCAAATTTTTGTACCAATGAAATAGTTTTCAAGTTAGACACTTCTCAAAACTTTTTTTTTAAGTGAAGAGCTAAGTGAAAGCCACTGCTTCTTTACTTTTTTTAAGAGACAAGGTTTCACTTTGTTGCTCAGAGTGCAGTCTAACTCCTGAACTCAAGCTACAGGCACATTTTGCCACATCTGGCTTTAAAATACTGTCAACACAGAATTAACATACATGTAAAAATTGTAATAGGTCAAAGGACTAGTATTACAACAAACCTCCCCCTGGCCACATCTTTTGTAAATCAGGATAGGGAAATTAAGTTTTAACAAATTAGAGATGTCACATCAAAAAATTATTCTTTTAGGGACAGTGTAAAGAAATAAAAAATGATTTCAAACTTTAAAGGCAATTTAAAAAGAGGTTGCAATGTATAGTGGGAAGCCAGACAGCACAACATTTAGGAGCAATGTTTTAGAATCAAGACTGCCTGAGTTTAAATGTGTCTGTCACTTACTATAACCCTGGGCAAATTACTTAATTCCTCTGTGCTTCAATTTCATCATCTCTAAAATACAGAAAAATAACAGAATTTACCTCTATAGGGTAGATGTACAAGATGTAAAGCCTTTGAAAAACTTAAAAACCGCTTTCTGGGCAGGCCGCCTATAGTCAGCAGCTAGGGTGCCAGCCACATACACAAGAGCTGATGGGTTTGACACAGCCCGGGCCTGCCAAACAATGACAACTATAACCAAAAAACAGCCAGGCATTGTGGTGGACACCTGTAGTCCCAGCTACTTGGTAGGGAAAGCAAAAGAATTGCTTAAGCCCAAGAATTCGAGGTTGCCGTGAGCTCTGACACCATGACACTCTACCGAGGGTGACACAAGACTGTCTCAAAAAACCCACCACGTTCTGTATTTATTCTTCTACATTTTCTTGTTTTGAATAAACTTCATGTAGCTGTAAACTACTGGGTATCCTCTAAAGAACTGTTTAGACACACTATATTTCGGCACTCATTCTAAGCAGTGTGTGTGCATAGAATTTGCTTTCACATCAAACTTCAAATTAGTGAAAGTGGGACACACACGAACCAAATATTCCATTTACACTAAATGTTGTGTGGCAGGGGAGAGAAAGTTAAACATTGTCACAATTATTTACACTGCAGGGGCCTAAATACATATATATTTTATTATAAATCTGGTATTATTTGAATAAAGCATGTGAATAAAATATGGCTGACGATCACTCAAAATGAATCTAAACCATCCTTAAAACAAATGGACACAATACTACAGAACTTTTCAGATTAGTAGAAACTTTAGTTGTATAGCAGTTAAATTTGTACTGTGTTGGCATAAATGCTGTAACTGGCACCCAGTGAACTTGGGGAGAAACAGTAAGAGGCTAAATTCAGTTTCAAACTTTAGAACCCATTGGTTCTCTGCTAAGTCAAACTGTGAAAATAATAAAGTAGCATTAAAAAGCCCTTAATGAAAAACTTGGTATAATTCTCTCCCTAACTGAACGAAGCAGATTAATGAGGAGCCCAGGGCTGGATGCACAACAATGAAGTGCAGGTAGCCTGGTGTCAAAGATTTCTCCTCTCTCTCAGACACAAGCTGCTGGGAGACTATGTAAGACGGCTAGAAACAAAGTAGTGCAGTTGCAAAAAACGGTTACTAGAAGAATATTCTTTTAAAACCCATTCCCTCTTTAAGATCTAATTTGGGTTTTCCTAGCATAAACATGAAAAACAAAATACTTTTATATGCAAGTATGTTTCTATTTGGCCGGAGTCTTACATTAGCTTATAATTATAAATGTACAGTGGTTAGGCAGTAGCTACCAATTCCTACTTCTACCATAAACGCAGGCAAAAAATGCCAGGCCCCAAACTCTATCTTACTTTGCCTCAAGTTTTTCCAAGTTGGTAAATAAAGTGCCAATAAGCAGGGGGGAAAGAAAAAAAAAACAAAACAGCGGATGATTGCTAGAGTTAAGATTAAGAATATCAGATGAGAAGATGGAAATACCCCCGGCTACAGTTTAACTATGGGATGGTCCAAGAGTCTGGACCCCCCGTCACCTCTTTACTTTCAGGTCCTAAAGAGGACACTAGTAGCACCAGGACCGCTGGGGGAGGGGAAGACTCTGCACTGGACAGACTTCAAGTTTGCCCTACCTACTATCAACGACCCTCGTGTCCCCCAGCATCGATGCCACTAAGTGCTGCGGCCAGAGAGCGCCCCTTGGTCTCCGAGGAACAGGAAGGCGCGACCTTACTGTCGCGGCAGCCGCCACGCGTAAAGGACCTGTAGAGGCCGCTCGCGCCCACGCCTCCCGGGGCAACGACGCGCGGCAGGCCTCAGCCTCCTTCACCCTAACAGCCGCGGCCTCTGGGAGAGCGAAGCTCGAAGGCCGCCCCCGCCCGTTCCCACACCTACCGCCCCACAACGTATCGAGCGGAGAAAGGCAAACTTTGGCTCTTGCCGTTAGGCCTGAACTTTCCCGCCCGCCAGTGCAGGTCTCAGCCGTTTCCAACTCGGCAGTGCCCGGGCTCCGACCCCCAGGCCACTCACAGAGACTACTTACTCTGCCTGTTCCCGCAGCGACTGAGTCTCCGCGGCGGCCATCTTGAACTTCCTGACTCCTCGCCGGCGGTGGCGGCGGCTCCCGGGACGGTGGAAGCTAGTGGAAGCGAAGGAAGAAGGAAAAGAGCTGTCGCGCATGTGCTAACAGCGTAGGGAAAAGCGAAGTTCTGAGTCCGCGCTAAGAATCCGGATACAAAACCCTACATCCGGGGACAGAGCGCAGAGCGTCGTGACGCAACTTCCGGGGCCATGGGGGTGGTGCCTACTCAGGATAAAAGATTTGTCCGGCTTGAGCTATCTGGTAAATGCTACAATCAGTTGTCTAATCCTGAGAACCTGCTGGAGGAGGGGCAGATGGAGTGTGAGCTACCGGTATCGCGTGTGCAAACTGAGAACTATTAGTTCGCCATGGGGACCAGATGTTGGCTAATATTTTCTTAAATTAGAGCAAACAAGATGATGATTTTGCACCTGGACAGTGTTAGAAACATAGTAAATGCTTAACCACCTCGCTAGATAGCTTGAAAGAAGTGGCATTATGTGTGTTGAAGGGCATTTAAGGATACTGGAAAGTTGAGGCAGTACCTCAAACGTAAATGTCTTTTAATATGGGACTATATTATACATTTATTTGAAATCTTTTAACAATCTTCAACTTTTGCATCATCCAGGGGTAAAATGATTCAGGAATTGTTAGGTTCGTTGTTTCTGTAAATAGAATTTTTACGTAATTTTTTGTCCAAGTTGCTTTAGAAATTTTTTTCTGTAATGACACTACAGTAATGAGATTAAATGAAATATTGTATGGGAAAACATTTACTAGCTCTTGGAGGGCTCTCAATATTAAGGAATTTCTTACACACACACACACACACACACACACAAAGATACATACACATTTATACTCAGAAACCTAAGTAGGATGATGATCACTTTCCTTCTTGTTATCAACTTTGTTTGGATTTGTCCTAGAAATACAGACTCAGAATCTCTGGTCTCCTTATATATTTCTTGATTTCTGGAGAGGAGTTCCAAATATTCTTACAAAATAAATCCCAGGTTAGCTGAATTCCAAACTTACTAAAATGTTAAGCATTTCTCCTCACAGACTCTTTTAATAACATAGAACACTAAATTAATCCTTAATTATTTTTGTGGATAAACCCATAGACAGTCCTTAAAGATACTGTCTTCTTCATAAAGGATTTCTTCCCTTCCTAACAATCAGATTCAGGTATAATAACTCAGAAGACTTCTTCCACAGGAAAAGGTTTTCAGAAATGTCACGAATGGATTTTCAGCCATATTTTTATGTACTAATGGCGTGTAATTTAGAATTTGAGTCCTAACTGTTCCTACCTCCAGGTTCTTATCTC
This sequence comes from Loris lydekkerianus, assembly GCA_963574355.1. Lineage (NCBI taxonomy): Eukaryota > Metazoa > Chordata > Mammalia > Primates > Lorisidae > Loris > Loris lydekkerianus. Next base: position 6,300 of record CAUYPK010160380.1, on the reverse strand, counting down.
GATGTATCTTTTTTCTGAGACAGAGTCTTAGTCACACCTAGGTACAGTGCCATGGCATTTTAGCTCACAGCAACCTCAAACTCCTGGGCTCAAGTGATCCTCTTGCCTCAACCTCCCGATTAGCTGGAACTACAGGCGCCTGACACCACACCTGGCTAGTTTTTTTTATTTTTAGTAGAGATGGAGTCTTGCCCTGGCTCAGGTTGATCTCAAATTCCTGAGGTCAAGCAATCCACCCCCTTGAACTTTCAGAGTGCTAGGATTTCAGGCATGAGCGCCTGGCCATCCTGAAACATATTACAATATTCAGCCTTGTATTTACCCTTAATTTCCTTCTGCTACCCTCTTTCACACATCAAGGCAAGGCTACAAGTCACTGTGATAAGAATAGCTGAAATGTCGCTAAAAAAAAAAACTTTGTACTTTTAAATCAACAACTTTAAAACTAATGGTATATAAACATACAAGAAATGCTTATGACAACTGAGTTCCTAAGTACTAAGCATATTTTTGAACCAAATCCGACTTGAAAGTGTTCTCATCAGGCTGCTTCTCACAGAAATATAATTTTGTTTAGCATCTGCTTATTGAACACCCGCCTCACAGCTTGTGGCATTCAAATGTTTGTTGAGTGAAGGTCATGGAAAGAGCACTAGGTTGGAGTCCCAAAGTGCCTTATTATCCTCTTTCCAGAAGCCCATTTTAAGAAAATGCCTTATTTCCCCGTGTCTCTACCTTGTTGCTGATTGATTAGTCAGAAAGTTATGGGTTAGTCTCCATTTGTTCAACCATATTATCCTGCAGGTTCTCACCTGCTCTACATTATTTTCCAGTAGGCCTTGGCTCTATGTAGAGACTAAGCATTCTGAGTTTCGGAAAGGATTAAGTTGGGAAAAATAATAGGTGCTGGCGGTGCTCGCAGCTCAGAGGGTAGGGCGCTATCCACATACACTGAGGCTGGCGGGTTCGAACCCGGCTTGGGCCAGCTAAAACAATGATAACTGCAACAAAAAATAGCCGGAAGTTGTGGCGGGCGCCTGTAGTCCCAGCTACTCTAGAGGCTGAGGCAAGAGCATCACTTCAGCCCAAGTTTGAGGTTGCTGTTAGCTGTGATGCCACGGCACTCTACCCAGGGCGACAGCTTGAGACTCTGTCTCAAAAAAAAAAAAAAAAAAAAAGAAAAGATATTATATATTAACCCTGTATTCTGCAACCTGGTTGTTCTTACTTATTATGTAAGTGTGTGTCTCCCAAAGCTGTTCTATATTCACAATCTTGTTGTCTGAGAATAGACACAGTATTACTTTTTCTTTTCCAATTTGGATAAATTTTATGGCCTTATTACAAGTGGAATTTCCAGTCCTGTGTTGAATAAGAGTGGTAGAGGCACATGTTTTTGCTTTGTTCCCATACAACAGGGAAAACATTCAGTCTATCCCTATTAAGTATGATAGCAGGTGGTGTTTGAAATGACTTATCAGATTGAGAACATTCCTTCTTTTTCAATTTTGCTGAGAGTTGTTATCCTAGGGGCATGTAACATGGGATCACTTTGTATTTTTTTTTTTTTTACAACTGTATATGAATCTATAATTATCTTCATAAATTTCATTTAAAGTAAAAATCTGTTTAAGAAAAAAAAAGGCATTAAGGTTATTCCAGTTTGAAAACTGGTTGTAAGTGAAGTTTAGACTCGGAAAAAACATTTTTAAAAGCGCATGTTAAAAATAAAGTTTTAAATACAGTGCTGGCAAAAACTTTCCTTAAAAAATCCTCAAGTTCTCTTGCCCTGTCAAGGCACACACCCCAAACTACGTTGCTGTAATAGCTTTGAAGGAGTGGGGATTTCTGAAGGCAGAGTTAAAAACAAACATCTACTTACTAACTTACTCATTCTGCAAAAGATTATACAGCAACAAATTTATGCCTAAGATTTACTACCCTTTTCCCCAAGCCTCGGGGACCTGTACAACAGAAAGCAACCTAAAGCAGCCGCAGCCGTTGAAAGGAAAGACGCAGAAAGAACAGCTTAGTGGTGGAAGCCGCACCCCGGAAGTCCTTGAGGAGGCGGGGCCTCAGCATGCGCGCTCTTTCCAGCGCGGCTTAAGGCCGTGGCTTAAGGCGGCTCATGCGTACTTGCGTCGGGAAGTGGAGGAAGGGTTAGGGGGCGGATCTACGCGAGCGGGGGGCGGGGCCGGTACCCTCTGGTCACGCCCGGAAGATGCCGGTTGAGACGGAGGATTCCTGCCGCTGCTTTTCAGTTGGTGGTTCCCGACTTCACCGCCCAGCCTGAGTGTCTCCTCCCCGGAATCCCGAGCCGGCTTTCAGGCCCTGCGGGTGGCGGCGCCGTTGCTATTTCGTGAAGCAGTTTGCCGGAGCCACCTGGCCAGACCTAGGAGTAAGTCGATGCGAGAGCTCCGGATTCGGATTTCTGGCCCTGGGGCCTGGCGTGGTGTCGGCGTCCCTCCCACTTTTGTTTGTTGGACCAGGCGTAGGCCGCGTTCTGTGAAGCCGAGATCGGCCCTGCTTGGCGACGGAGACCGTGGAAACCACTTCACTGGGCTTCCCGCCGCGGCCAAACAATACAAAAAGTTTACTGCCCCGGAAACGAGGTCTTGGGGATAAGCACGCTTTTTTGATTTTACGGTCTTTGCTCGCTTCCGTTTAAGTTATTACTTCCAGACATGATACACACTTCCTGAAATAGTTTAAAAGTGAATTTCGAATTGTGTTTCTCCTGTGGTAAGGGATTACATTTGGGCCGTCTAAAGTACGCTGATACCCTTAGTCCTTGTGAGCCTTTAATAGGCTGATTGTAATCTAGGCTGCAAACAAATGAGGGAGTATCATAAAGTCCTTTGAAGAAAACTTTTGATTCACGTAGAGTTGCCAGATGTTAACGAAAAGAACGTAGGTCGTATGTGTAAAGGCTTTGTCTAGTTTAAACATTGAATTGAAAATTGGCGCTGTTAAGAGAAGACGCTGGCTTGAGTTTTTCCTTTTATCTAACGAACTTTTATTTCATGAAACCGTGATTTGGTGTTTAATTTTGAAGAAATCCTGGCTGGCGCATTTATGAAAATCAAGAACATACAAAAAAAAAAAAATAAATAAAAGGCAAAAGAAAACAAAACCCCCCTGGAGTTCCATTATCCGCACTAAACCAGCTTTAACACACTGGCTTATTTTGGTGTTTTCCCACGTGAAATAGTAAATTTTATTGTACTATTTGTGATAGTTCAGTTTTTCGTGTAATGTCTTAAATTTTATATAATTCTGGTTTTAATAAACCCTTTTAACTGTATGACCTTTTGTCTTGTGACTGGGTGTTGAGAGCGTTTCAGTTCGGCCTCAGTTGTGTATAATAAGTCTATAATGAGGCAATAGCCAGTTTTGAGAAAATGAGCTTTCAAGTCAGATAGACTTGGACTTCACCACTTACTGTACAATTTCAAGTACTTTATTTAGATTTGTTGACTCTTATTTTACATATCAGAAACATAGGGATCATAGTTCTCATTGCATAAGGCTGTTAGGGGAAATAAATGAAAGAATAAGTGAAAGTGCCTAGAACATATATTAGTAAATGCTAGTTATTACCATAGGCAAGTTTTTGTTTCTTCTATTTGTTAAGATTTTTTTGTAACACGTATGATTTATTTCCAAATTTGGAATGTGGTTAACTACTGTTAACGCTGGATGTAAGGAGTTTGATATATAGCTTGATGAAATATTTTATTACATAAGTAATACATGAATTAGAAATAATTTTCGCAATAAGAAAAAAATTATAAGCCTATTACCCATAGGTAATTATCATTCACGTTTCAACCTTTCCCATCTCACATTTTTATGCATACAAATGTGATTTTTAAAACAGCATTATTTTCTAAATTCTGTTTAATAACTTGCTGAGAACAGTAAAGAGGCCAGTGTAAGAGACTGAAGTGACTAAGAGAGTAGGAAATAGAGCAGGAAAGGGAAATTGTGGGATTTAGATTTCATTAAAAATTTACCAGAGTAAGTTGAGGTTAAGGAGGGATATGATTCAATTTGTTTTTGAAAGTTCACTTGGCTGCTGTATACAGATAGATTGTAGGAGGCCAGGGTATGAAAGATGGAACTCAAATAGGAGACTGACTAATAGCTGTGAGAGATGGTGGTGGCTTAAATCAGTGTGTAAATTGGAAAAGTGGATTCGAGATATATTTTAAAGGGAGAGGTTATAGTATCCTGGGATGCCAGAAAAAAGGCACTTAAAAGGAAGATCCAGATGCAGTCTCTCAGGGAGAGCCACTGAAGGAGCAGATTTTAAGGAAAGAAAACTAGAAGAGTTTTCATGTCATGTGTTGCAGAATCTACTAATGTCTAATTGGAAGAGGGGTCTTAAAGACTTCAACTCTTGTTGAGGTTTCAATTTGTCTCCTCATTTAGGTAAATTTTTTCTACATGTATTCTTTGGGGTTTTTTTTTTGTTGTTGTTTGTTTTTTGAGACAGTCTCAGTATGTGGCCCTCGGTAGATAGAGTGCAGTGGAATTACAGCTCACAGCAACCTCTAACTCTTGGGCTTAAGAGATTCTCTAGCCTCAGTTTCCCAAGTAGCTGGGACTACAGATGCCTGCCACAGTGCCTGGCTATTTTTGATGTTGTTGTCCTTGTTTAGCAGGCCTGGACCAGGTTCGAACCACCAGCCTCAATGTACGTAGCCGGCTCCCTAATTGAGCTACAGGCGCCAAGCCTCTACATGTATTCTTTGTTACAGGTGCATATATGCCTATAAATGTTTATCGTCCTGGTGAATTTATTAAATAAGCCTCTTTTTCTCTTGTAACATTTTTTGTTTGTTGGTTGGTTGATGTTTTGAGACAGAACCTCACTCTGTTGCCTTGGGTAGGGTGCCTTGGTATCATATCTCATAGCAATCTCAAATTCTTGGGCTCAAGCCATCCTCTTGCCTCAGCCTCCCATGTAGCTGGGTCTATAGGTAACTGCTACATGCCTGGCTAGTTTTTGAATTTTATTTTATTTTGTTATTTCAGTTTATTTTATTTATTTTTCTTGGACCTGGCCTCTGAGGCTGGGATAGCTGTCCCTGGGTTGACTCCCTCAGAGATGGAATTCAGTTTTTAGTAGAAATGGGGTCTTCCTCTTGCTCAACCTGGTCTGGAACACCTGAGCTTGGGCTATCCACCTTCGTCCTAGACTGGTAGGATTATAGGCATGAGCCACCACGCTCTGCCTCTAGTAAGATTTTTTTTTTTTTTATAGTAAAGGTCTAATTTGTCTGGTATCGATATAACCGTTTCAGCTATCTTGTGGTTGCTGTTTGTATGATTTGTGTCATTGAATCTAAAGTGTGTCTCCTGCAGACATCATATAGTTAGATCTTATTTTTTAAATTTAGCGTGACAATTTCTGCCTTTTTATTAAATTGACATCTGTACATATTTAATGTTATTTTTTTAATATAGTTGGCTTTATGTTTGTTTTTGTTTTCTCTCTTTTAGATCTTTTTCTGTTTATCCCTCCTTTGCTGCTTTCTTTTGCATCTAGTGAATATTTTCTATTAGCATTTTAAATTTCCTTGTGATTTAAAAAAATTTTTTTTAGTTTTTGACCAGCTTCACTGGTTATTCTAAGGCTTACTGTATATTGTATACATACTATAGATTACTAGAATCAGCTTCAGATTTATACTAAACTCTAGTGAGATGTAGAGACTTTACTTCAATATTGAAGTTTTATTTCATTCTCTTGCTTTTTGTGATATGGTTGAACATTTTATCTATAGATGTTACAAACCCAACAATACATTGTTATGTGTGTTACTTTATGTCTTTTTAAAAAGGTGAAAGAAGAAAGGAGACAAGTATATAATTATGGCTTTTTTTTATTGTTAAATCATAGCCATGTACATTAGTGCAATCTCCTGTACCCATTCTAACATGCACCATAGATGTGGCCCCACCCATTACCCTTCCTCCACCAAAACCTCCCCCCTCCCTTCCCCTTCCTTGGCCCTTTCCCCATAGTCTTGTGGTATAGTTGGGTTATAGCCTTCATGTAAAAGCTATAAGTTAGCTTCATAGTAGAGCTAAGTACATTGGATACTTTTCTTTCATTCCTGAGATACCTTGCTAAGAAGAATATGTTCCAGCTCCATCCATGTAAACGTGAAAGCAGTTTGCCGGATGGAGTAAAGTCTCCATCTTTCTTTAAGGCTGCACAGTATTCCATGGTGTACATGTACCACAATTTGCTAGTCCATTCGTGGGTCGATGGGCACTTGGGCTTCTTCC
>CAUYPK010160369.1:0-30200 GCA_963574355.1 Loris lydekkerianus | reverse complement strand
AGTCATGCTGGAGTTCTGAAACTGTCAGCTATCTGAAATTCAGAATCTCTTGACATGTCTTGAAAGTTCTCTTTCATAATGTCATGGAGAAGAGACTCTGTGCCTTGTGAAGCCACTTTGTTGCTTTCAGGGATCCCTATAAGATGAATATTGGTTTTCTTTGAATTATCCCAGAGAGTGATCTGTTTTTGCTCTCCATTTCTCTTCCTCTCTGAGAATTTGGGAGCATTTGAAAGCTTTGTCTTCAATGTCAGATCCTTTCTCTGCTTGCTCCATTCTGTTACTGAGGGATTCTACTGTGTTTCTCAGAACTTTGAGGGATGCAACTTCTTGTCTCAATGTGTCAAAATCTTTGGTCATTTGGTCTTTGAATTTGATGAATTCTTGAGACATCTTTTGGGTTACTGCTAGGAATTCTAATTTGATCTTATTTGCTATCCAGACTCTGAATTCGATTACTGACATCTCAGCTATTTGTTTGTGCATGGGATCTTGTTCTGTGTCTGCCCCATTGTTCCTTGGGGGAGTTGATCTACTCTGATTATTCATATTGCCAGAGTTTTTCCTTTGATTTCATCTCATGATTGTTTTTCACCATTGCCTCTGGCCATCCTCAGAGTTGAGGTGGTATCTCTCTGAGATTAGACCCTAGGGGGATCACTCTATTGTTACTGGATCTTTGTAGGGAGTGACCCTGTGTAGCTCTTCTTGGGCTGTCCCTGCCAGGGAGTTCTGGTTGTGGGAGCAGCTCCAGAGTGTGGCACCCCAAGATCCAGCAACTGGGCAGGGGGTGGTACACATGGTTCTGGGAGTGCCTGGCGCCCAGTGACTTTGGCACAGAGGGCCCAATGCTCCATGTTGCATGATCGGAGATGCGAGAGAGTCAGCTGTTTTGCCCCGGGTGTGAGCTCACTCCTGGAATGTTGATGGGCCCAGGAATAATTGAGTACACACACAAAAAATGGCATGTAGCAAAGAAACTTTGTGTCACCTTATATACATTGGTGGTCACATAGAAACTTAATCTATAAACTTTACTATTACCTAAATCTTACCTAACTTACTCTATCTAAAATTAACTTGGTAAATATCAAATCTCCACATTAACACAATTTCTTCTGTTTTTTACATTCCTCTCAGACAGGCGTCAACTCTAACTACAGGTAACTCTAACTACAAATCTGATTAAACATAACACAGAAACTGCAAGGGAAATGAGGAAGTGAAATTCCTCATAAGCACATTCAATTTACCCAGTTTAGATTTATGGCTTTGTTTTTCCACAGCACAGAGACCTATAGGCTTCTTATGACATAATGTTTTCACATTTGTCAACTCCTGATCCATGACTCTAGGAGTGAGGCTGTAACACCTGTGACCGCCAGGTCTGACGGAATGCATGACTTCAGAGCCATTGTTCCTAGAATTTTTCATGTCCATAGTAACAAGCCCTGTGTTTGCTTCAGGGGAGCCCAGCCCTCTATCCAGCCTTTTTGCTGTTTGCAAAAGCTACTTCTGTGTTAGCAAAAGCCAATTAACCCTTACCAGGCTCACTTCATGTGCTTCATGTGGGGATCTCTGTCACCCCACAGCTCCAGCAGTCTCTGGCCATGAGAAGGGCTCTGCCCAGAGGCAGGGAAGGCTCTGGCACACAGCTACCAGAGTCCTTGGCCAGATGAGGGGGAGGTGTGGAGGCAGGGAGGGTATGGGAGGGAGGATATGGGGTTGAGAAGCTCCCAGAGTTTCTGGTCAGGGCGTGGGGAGGCCAGATGAGCGGGGTAGCAGTCCTGGCTCCAGTCTTACCAGAGTCGGGCATGCGCAGCTCTTACGGAGGTCCGGGAAGGTGCCACGGTCCCAGCGCAGCTCTTCTGGAGGTCCGGGAGGGTGCCGATTGCAGGTCATGGGGCAGCTCTTCCAGAGTTCTGGGAGGGTCCCTGCGCAGCTCTTACTGGGGTCGGTAGGGTGCCCATCACAGGTCCTGGAGCAGCTCTTCAGGAGGTGGGAGGGTGCCAATCACGGGTCCCAGCGCAGCTCTTCTGGAGGTCTGGGAGGGTCATATGAACTGTTTTTTATTCTGTTTATGATCTCTTTCCACAAACAGATGATCACAATTTTAATGTAGGCAAATTTATCAATTGTTTCCTTTTTGATCTTTCCTTTTGTAGGCTTTGATAAGAAATTCCTCCTTACCCTAAAATCCTAAATTTTTCCTTTTAAAATATATTGTTTTTCCTTTCATATTTAAGTTTTGGTCTGTCTGGAAGTCATGGCTGCATGTAGAAGACATGTTGTGAGATATAGAGAACCACTCCAAATTTTCCACAGATACCAATTTTCCAAAAATTATGAATAATTTTCTCAATGTTCTGTAATACTTACACTGTTGTATATCAAATATCTATTATGTGCATAGGCCTGCTTCTGTTCCCTCTATTCTCCTTACCATTTTCTCTCCAACCCATTCACTGATCTACTTATCTTTGTGCCTATACCATACCATATTAATAGCCATACTTTTATATAGGGCATGGCACCTGCTTGATTGTTTAATAGTATGTGGCTGTTCTTGGACCTTTGCTATTCTACATACACTTTAAATTTCTATTGAGATTAGAATTGGGATTGTTTGACTAAGAATATTGTTTTCTCCAATTCTAATCTCAATATTGACCTCTTGTGAAGCACTTTCTCATCACCAGAACATTTTCCAGTCATCTTGAAAGACATCATTACCAAAAGCAATGTCATGAAGTTTTCCCCCTATGTTTTCTTTTAAGAATTTTATAGCTACAAGTCTTATATCTCAAGTCTTTAATCCATTTTAAGTCGATTTTTGTATGTGGTATAATATAGGGTTCAATTTCATTCTTTTGCATATGGACATCAGGTTTTCCTAACACCATGTATTAAACAGATTATCCTTTACCTATTGGGTATTCTTGGTACCCTTGTGAAAAATCAGGTGGCCATATATGAGGGCCATTTGGAACATATCCAGCCATGTAATATGAAAACTAATTTTAATAATGGCTGAATACTTTCTGGACAGAGCTCCCTATGGGTTCCTTTCTAGATTCTAACTTCTGTGTCATTGGTCTATAAGTCTGTCTTTATGCCATTTACCAAACTGTTTTAATTACTGTAGCTTTGTAATGTATGCCAAAATCAGGAAGTGTGATGCTTCCAGGTTTCTTCTTTCTCAAGGTTATTTTTGGCTTTTTAGGATCCTTATGGTTCCATTATTTATTTTAAGATTTTTTGTTTCTATTTTGGTAAAAATGTCATTAGGACTTTGATAAGGATTGTACTGAATCTGTAGATCATTTTGGGTAATATGCACATTTCAACAATATTAAATTTTCTGAAATACAAGCATGAAATATCTTTTCATTTATTTGTGTCTTTAATTTCTTTCATCAATGTTTTGAAGTTTTCACTATACAAGTCCCTCACTTCCCAAATTAAGTTTACCCCAAAGTATGTTACCTTTTTTGATGTTCTTGTAAATGAAATTATTTCATTCATTCCCCAACTTCCAACAATTCACTGTTAAAGTATAAAAACACTATGGATTTTTGTATGTTGATTTTCATATCCTCCAAATTTCCTCAATTTGTTTATTAATCCTAACAGCTTTTTGGAGGGAGTCTTTAGAATTTTGTACATATAAGATTATGTCACCTACAAACAGAGAAAGTTTTCTATCTTCTTTTTGGATTAAATGCCTCTTATTTCTTTAACTTGCTGCTTTGCTCTGGTAAGACTTCCACCACTGTAAGGGATAGAAGTGGTGAGAATGGGCATACTTGCCTTGTTCCTGACCTTAGAGGAAAAGGTTTCAACCTTTCACCATTGAGTATGATGCGAGCTGTCAGTTTATCATACATGGCTTTTGTTGAGTTGAGGTACATTCATTCTATATATAATTTATTGAAACTTTTATCATGAAACTGTTAAATTTTGTCAAATGTCTTTTCTGCATCTATTCAAATGATTATGTGGTTTTTGTCCTTCATTCTATTAATGTGGTATATCATGTTAATTGACTTATATGTGTTGAAACATCTTGCAAGCAAGGGCTAAATCCCACTTAGTCATGGTGCATGATTTTTTTATTAAATCATAGCTGGGTACAATAATGCAATTATGGGGTACAATGTGCTGGTTTTATATACAATTTGAAATACTTTCATGAAACTGGTTAAGATAGCCTTCACCACATTTTCTTAGTTATTGTGTTAAGACATTTATATTCTACACTCAGTAGATTTAACATGTACCCTCATAAAATGCACCATAGGTGTGGTCCCACCAATTACCCTCCCTCCACCTATCCTCCCCTCTCCCTGACCCTCCCTCTCCTCTTTCCCCTTCATCTTGAGCTATAGTTGGGTTATAACATTCATATGGAAGTGTGGGTGTTTATAAATTGGTTTTATAGTACAGCTGAGGACATTGGGTACTTTTTCTTTGAAGGAAAGAATTTATTCTCATTTCATAGATCAAGATACTGGTGTTCACATGATTTAGCAGCTTTGGGCCATGATCTGAAAATGGAAGGTAGGCATAGGAAAAGTAATGTGAGAGAAACCGGGGGAAAATGAGAAGATAAAGAAAAGCAGAAAAGGTGAAACAAGAGATGAGGATTTCAGGAAGCAAAGAAAAGTCAGAAGCATGGAAAAGAGAAGTTGTGGGAAGCCAAGAAAAGTGTGATGAGAACTGTTCCCTATTCCCTGGATTATCTACAGTTCAATAGTACCAACCACCCACTACGTAAGAAACATGAATTCACCTTTCTTCCTCCACAAAAAGGCTTTCCCTAATTTTACCTTTCTTTAAGTGTTGCCAATTTGTAAGTTTGACATTATGTTCAAATACAAAGGAAAAGTAATACTCAACTTTAGTAAAGAAGAGCTTTGCTTGCAATGAATTGTCAGTTACCTTGGACTTGTCAATCTCTCCGATCCTAACTGGCCCTCTGCGCCCTTTTGGCTACCTTCTACTCCTGCCCCTTGGGATCCCCTGGTTGCCTCACAACTAAGGGTGGCATCCCACCTGTACTTGGCTTTCCTAGGCACTGCTGTGGAGTTCATGAACTTTACCTTGCTATTCTTACTCTCCTCTACTAAAACAAATCCTCTGTGTCTCATCCCCAAAAGACGCCTCTCTTACAGCAGAGTGATCATGTAAATCAGTTCCTGATAGCCTAAACCTAACGTTTCTTTTAAAACACATTAAGGTAAAAGACTAATAGAGCCCAGAGGAGTGGCATATGCCAGTAGTCCCAGCTAATCAGGAGACTCAGGCAGGGGGATCATTCGAGTCCAAGACTTGGGCTGTAGTGCTCTATGCCAGTCGGGTGTTTGCACTAAGTTTGGCATCAGTATAGTGACCTCCTGGGAGTCAAGGCCACAAGGTTGCCTAAGGAGAAGTTAAACCTCGCCCAGGTTGGAAAGTGGAGCAGATCAAAATTTCCCTGTAGATCAGCAGTAGAATTATGCCTGGGAACCTGGGAATAACCACTGCACTCCAGCCTAGGCAACAGAGCTAGACCCTGTAAAAAAAAAAAAAAAGGAAAAAACCAATAGAACATAGCAGGAAGTACAGAAGCCAAGAAATACCATCAGTAAACAGGGCTTTTGCCATGTCCCATTCATACCACATCTGTACCTCTCTACTGTCTCTCTTCAACAAAAATTGTTTTGCTAGAACAATGAACAGGTGTAAAGCAGAGGCAAGAAAGACTCTCTTTGTAACTTAATATCTCAAGAATACAATACTGACAAGATTTTTTAAATATAATAAGGCATTATGCAAAAATTTTGGCAATCTCAGCAGCCCTCTATAAATCAGAGAAAGAAAATCAAGACTGTCAGCATAATCAGACCCTGGGGCTGTACTCTTAGAGGGAGTCAGTCTTAGCAAGGGAACCACCTCCTCCCAAGTATGTGGCTCAGAAGTGAGACCAGGAATCTCTTTGTTTGTTTTCTCCTCCTCCCCATGATGTTTGAAGCACCCTCATCCCAGGTTCTTCCAGGGAAAAGCCAAAGTAAACTCAACAACTGACAACTCAAGCCAAACCCTGAGAGGATAAAGAAGTAAACTGTGTGAGTGTGGGTATGCAGGAGCAGGCGTAAGTGGATGAAACACCCAGGGTGTGTTGAAGTCAAGGAAGAGGGCTCAACACCCATTTGTGGTCAATGTCTGGGTTGGTTGTGCAACTCTAGGAAAGAAAAGCAAAGAACTATCTTGAATCACTTCTTACTTCTCTCAGACGTGCCCAATTATCTAATAGTGAAGTGTTTGTTTTTCTTATAATGGACTGTGTCTTTTAGCTTCCTAAACATTAGCAATGTAGCTAAGGGGTTACACATCTGAACATTTCCTTTGTAAATTACAGAAGTAGGTCATCATTGCTTTATGGTGCTACAAAGAGGAAATTTTTCATCTTACTGCTTTGTCTTTTATGAGAAAGGACTGAAAATAATTTTCTACTTATTTTCTCTCCTTGATCTTTCCTACAGCTTTTCAAATCAATAAAACAGAGTGGTGACTTACAACTTTCCTACAAGAGTTTATATCAGAAGAGCTCTTAGGAATAACCCCATTCTAAATAAGTGAACCTTCATCTTTGTCCCTGCTTATGAAATCCATGTTTGTTCATTCAACCATGTATTAAACAGATAATAACTGAGCATCCTGTATGCCGGGCCTTGTGCTGGGGACATGTCCTAAGTCTCTGTTCCTTTAGTACCCAAGAAACTGTTGTAGCCTGATATTCATTAAAATGAACCTTAGAAAAATAATGCAAGCTTAATTCTGTGTGTTATAATTGCTTCTCTTCTGAGAAATTCTTATGATCTAAATAAATAAAAATGAATTATATAACTTTGAATGCATACTCATTTCATCGTTTTTCTTTTACCAACTCTATTTTTTTAATAAAGCCTCTATTATTTTTAAAGATAACAATCCAGTGATATTTCCTACATCACAAAGAAAAAAGTATTTTACTGAGGTCTTTCACATGCTCATATGTGAAAAGATAGCTCTGGGGCTTCTCACCTCCCTTCTGAAAGAAACTCGGCAACAACACCTAAATTCTCATTGTGAATTTTGAAAGTTGAACTGAGAGTGATGTTAGACAGCAACTCATCCAAAGAAATAACAAACAACATTTCTGTGTAGCTATATAGAACACCTTGGGTATACACAAGAGAAAATGTGTGACTGCATTAAGTAATAAGAGAATTTATTATAAGGATGTGGATATATTCATGATTGAAGTAAAAGTTGAAGCAAAACAGGAGCTCAGCAACCCAGGCTCAGTAACAGGGAAGAAGTGACAGTCTTTTCTACTAGAATGAATAAACTCCAGCCATTCTTAAGCCTTTTCTCCTACTGCTCACAGAATTCATGCTAGGTGGCAAGGAATGGGGCATTCAGCTGCTCCAGGGGAGTATCCTAAGTGACAATCACCAAACTGATGCCATGGGCAGAGGCAATATATTGGTTTTCTCTGACTGCTATAGCAAATTACCCCAAATTGGGTGACTGAAAGCAACAGGAATGTATTCTTTCACAGAGAAGCCAGAAGTCAAACATCAGTTTCAGTGGGCTGAAATTAAATTGCAGGCAGGCCACGCTTCCTTTAAAGGAAGGAGGCTCCCTCAGGACTGCCTTCCTCCATCCCTGATCTCATCCCCAGATACTCTGGAGGCTCCCTCAGGACTGCCTTCTTCCATCCCTGATCTCATCCCCAGATACTCAATGTGTGTAAGTAATCAGATGATAAAAAATAAAAAGCACCTCTTTTTCCTTCCCCAGCCTACTTCTGGGAGAAGTGTTAAATACACGAGAAGAAAAGGTCATAAGGGAAAGCACAAAAAAAGATGAAATAATGATTTAGTTGAAAGAAATGGTCTCAAGAAACCCACAAATTGTACCTTCATTCTCACTGTTATTCTTTAAAAACTTGTCTCTCACCAATTCAATATCAGAAGGCTGAAGAAAAAAATATGTACAGTTTGATATACATTAGAGCATTGTTGGATCAATCTTTTCTGTGGCCCCTGAATTATACTTTACCAATCAGAAACCAATGTTAAAAATTATGGAGTATTTTCAAAGGGATAATAGTGCCCAGAGATTCAACCCAACAGAAAACATTCATTCTACACTTTCTATATACAAAATATTTTGTGTGCAAGGGTATTCTAGCATGTTGTCTGCACATCCCAGGCCATCCCATAACATAACAGAACAGTGATGTTCTGCTATGTTATGAAAGTCCTGCCAATCTAAGTGGAGTAGTACTTGCTCAAGGAAAGAAAATCAGGTGCAGAGTTCCTGTCTCAGATTACTGACATTCTGTCTGCTGTGCCTGCAGTCTGTTATGAGCAGTGTACTTGCAGAATCACGTATTAAAAAAATCCTACTTTCAGTCTTCTTCTTTAATTCTCTGGAGATATTATGTGCATCTCTTAAAGCCTGGTTCCCCCGCTTTCTGCCTCACTCACAGGCTAATGCAGGAACCACTGGCCCCTAATTCCATCACTTACTCCACGTAAATAAAAACAAGCTTTCCAAACACACAACTAGTCAATCTCTGGGTTATTTTATCCTTCACACCATGGCAATCTATCGATATCTTTTCTTTTTTTTTTTATTAAATCATAGCTGTGTACAATAATGCATTCACTTTCCTCATTTCCTACCATCATAGTGCCAGTACTCCTAAGAGTATAAGATATACCAGAACAACATTCCTTCTGCAATGTTATATTTCAAGATTTAATTAACAGCAACTACCAAATTTGTATATCAAGGGCAGTATATGGCTTGATAATGAGCACAGAGATGTCCTGGGCCACCACAGACTTTGAAAGCCCCATCACCTCAAACGTAATCTAAAATACAAAGACTGGGCTGCTTTATGAATCAAGACTCAACATTCCAGCCAGATATGCTGACTCCAGTTCTGGTCATTAATGAATAGCAATGAACCAGAAAGGAAATATGGGTAAAAGTCCATTTTCTCTTTGCTCTGGACTGGTAATGATCCTTAATCAGCATGATTAAGGGAATAATATCTCACTCTATGGCACCTGCTGTCTGTACTAAGAGCACCTATTCCTTGTTCCTCAGCTTCTAGTACTACAATTTTAATCTTTACTTATGCAAACTATTTGGGCAGCCAGCACTTATCAATCAATTTTCTACAAAAGGCTCTGCTTCCATTCAGTCCACATTAAGAAGAATTTATTAGTACTATATGCCCAGCCCTGTTCTACACATGAGGATTGACAAGTAAGCATCTGTTTTTCAGGATATATGAGTAAAAAAACAGGCCTTCTTTTCACTCATACATCCTGAAAAACAGATGCTTCCTGCCTCCTGCATTATGACTGCATTTGGAGTCATCTCTAAACCTGCTTTACATCTGCACTCTTTTTCCCAGCTAAATTCTCCCCTGCATAATCTCTATCACTAAGGAAAGGAAACTGGTTTTAAAGTCTCTTTAGCAAGGGTTTGGAGGTCTGCAATCTATGTGGAAAACATGTTACTTCATTCAGCAAAACCATGTAAGCCAGAGCACCTTGAATTCACACCCTTACCTGTCTCCGATCTCCTAGTGCACACCCATCCCAGGAGGTACTGCTGTTCAGCCACTATAATCCCACTGTCCTTCAGCCACCCTAAACTACCTTGTGGTGGCTTTTAAGGAGGTCCTAGTGGATAATCAAATATCATATGTGGTTAAGGCAGTCAGTCATCTCCCTAATGTACAGAGTCGAAGTAATTTGCATGGTTTTAGTCCTTTCTGTCTTTATATACTGTATATATTAGTTAAAGTGGGCAATGCTTCAATTAGGGTATAAATTTTGGGTGGAGGAAGAGAGAATTTTGCCACCAAGCATTCTGCCAGTAGAAACTCACCATTCCTCTTGTTTGTTATTATGACACAGGATATTGTAATTCAGACTTTCGCATGAAAGGGCCACTGGACAAAAGCTGGACTACTGTTAACATCAAACTACCAGTGGTCTGGCACCATTTTTAATTGGCAAAAAATGGAAACACCTAAACTGTGTACCTGTACTAAAGTGCATAAATAGTGGATTTATACAAGAGAAAACTTACAGCAATGAGAATGAATAAGTTGTAAGTTCACCATGTAAATAAATTTCACAAACATAATGTTGATGAAGAAAATCCAAAGCCAAAAGAATATGTACTGAAACCATTCCATTCATAAAAAGTTCAAACACACACAGAACTACACTAGAGGATTAGAAGTTAAATTAGTGGTTACCCACGAAGGGATAGTCACTGGCAGAATATGATCGGAGCTTTAAGGGTGCTGATCATGGTTTTTGACCTGAAAGTTGGTTTTACAGGTATGTTTTTTTTTTTTTGAAAAAAAAAATCATTTATTTGTAAACTTAAAACTTGTATACTTTTCCAATACACATTTTATAATTCAATAAAATGTACAGAAAAATAAAAATAAAGCTATGATTAGAGCAAATTTTAAAATCTAAGGTGATAGAATGATCATTCATGAATGAAAAACAATAGATATTATTTCAAAAGATTTCTCATGACACTACCCAGGTCACTTGGAACATTTGCAGGAGCAAATTTAAACTCTACCTGATGGCTAAAAATCAGTGTCAGTAAAATAATACATCTACCAAAAGCCTTCATAATAACAGTCAAGAAAACAGAAAAGTTGGATGGCATAAAAAATAATGTTAAAGCAGAGGCAATTTTCGCTGTCTATTTATATTTGACAGCTAATTCAAAAATCTGTAGATTAACAATTGAAGCAGGTATATGTGTTAAAATGACATTGACAGTCTGACTTAGATTATCCATTATGCATTACCCATTAACTCTAACATTAAAAATAAATTTAAAAATGGACATTTTTGATATGCAATCAAGTTGTAATATCTTTGGAATATAGGTAGTGTTATAAAAAAAATTAATCAACTTCTACAGCTAAAATAAAAAATGTTTTCAGAACATTGTTAAGTCCAAGGAAAAGAGACTTAAAAAGAACAAAGTGAGAAAGATGACGCTGGAACTAGCATCAAGAGCCCGTGGATCTCAGCCTCATCTTTGCCAGATGACTTATTCCACAATGTACACCTGGGTACTTCTCTCTCCACTAACTTGTGCTGTTTGACAGTGAATGGTCTCTCTTCACTGCACGCATCTGCCTCTCCTGGCTAACAAACACCTGACGAAAACCCTATGTCATTTCAAGATGACACTCACAATCAATCTTCTGAAGCTTCTTGCTAACCTTGCTAACCGCCATGTTTTTCTCTATACTCTGTTATTAATAGAACTAACTACTCTTTCCTTCACACCTACTCTACCTTATGCATATTATTGTAGTCCATTCTCCTCCCAGGACTTATATTTGTACTTGCCTGTCTCCAGGACAGGAAAGTAATAATAAAGAGCAGGCATCCTCTGCTTTCTCTTTGTGTCCAGGTTACTCAGCACAGAACCCATTTCACTGAAGCACCCCTGACAGGAGCAGTGCTCAGTAAACATTTATTGAATCAGTGAACCTGTTACCAGAATATTATTCAATTGAAAATCTAACCTTCTGCTCATATGAAACCTGCTATACCTACCCACGTGAATTTAACAGGATTGAAAGCAAAGTTTTCCAAGCAAAAGACACACTTTTTAAAAACCTTACTCCAGAGTTAAGTGTGCTAATGCAATCTTTCTGACAAACACTCATCAATTAAAGATGTTGAGTAGGGATTGGGGAGGCAAGTCCTCACAAACAAATTTCAAACACATTAAAGAATATAAGGCAGCTGAGTTCCCTAACAGTCCTGAAATGTGGATTGTAACAAAAACACTCAATTTTTCATTCTCTTTTAAGTCCATTTCCCAATCTAAATCCTTCACTCCCACCTACAGTCAAACATTCTTTTAAGTTTAACATATAACTGTGAGTTCCTGCCAAATATACGATTGTTTTTATTTTATGTAAATTATAATTTGAGAAGCATATATGCATATGCATAATCATCTACACACACATACATTCATTTTTTCACTCAACACGATGCTTTAGGTTCCCTCCAGTTTGTTATGTCTACATTTAATCCCTAATTTCTAACTGCTACATGGCTCTCTGTGGGAGTATCTTTCCTGTTTTACCTACCCACTTTCCCAACTATCATTCCCAGTTTCTACTAACTCCCCAACACCACAAATACTGCTATAAAGAACATTGTCATACATGCCCCCTGTAAAATATATTTAGACATTTCTTTGAGGTTTAAATGCATAACTGTAATTAACCCATTTTCATGTATCTAGTCTCTATTTAGTTGTGATGCCATATTTTTATATGACTTTGTTATATATAATATGGATCTTTGAGAACTTGGGGGGCCTAGTGATTATTCTGTTTTCTATTAATTCAATATCTCACTTTTTGTTATACTAGATTTGTAGTTTTTCATTCTCAATAGCTAGTCAGTAACAAGAACCCCAAAAACAGTCCAACCAGAATTTTGATTGGGAAGAATTGACATCTTTATGCTATTGAACTTTCCCTTTAAAGACCATGTGTCCCTCTATTTATTCAGACAGTATTTTATATTCCTTATTAGTGTTTTAATATTTTACCCAAAGTTTGATGTGTTCTTTAGCTGAAGAAATATCCAGATATTTTTAAATCTTTATTGCTTATAAATGGTATCTTAGTTTTATTATGCTTTTATTTATTTGATGGCAGAAAATTCCATTAACAAGAAAATAAATTCCACTAACAAGAAAAAAAGAAATTGCTTTAACTCTATGTGTTTGTGTGCATGCTATCCTTTTTTGTTTTAAAATAATTTTAGATTGATAGGAGCCTGCAGCCAGTCTCATGTACCCTTTCCCTAACCTCTCCCAATGGTAGTATCTTACAAAACTTTAGCATAATTTTAAGAAATTCACATTGGTACATCCCATAAATTTTATTCATATTTCGACAGTTATATGTATTACATGCACTCACATAGCAGTAGCATAGCTCTGTTAGATTTTATTGCTTGCATAATTTTACATAACCATGACCAAGAACAAGACTCTCAACCGTACCTTCACCGGATGACTCCCTCACATCACAAATCATTCCCTTCTCTTGCCCCATGTCTAATGCCTGGCAACCACTAATGTGTTCTCCACCTCTAAAATTTTGTCAGATGATTGTGTAGTATGTGACCTTTTGAAATTATTTTTTTCACTCAACATAGTGCCCTTTAGATCTATCCAAGTTTTACCTGTATTAATAGTTTATTGCTTCATATTTATTAGTAATATTCTATGGTAAAAATGTACCACAAAATTTTAACTATTCATCCTTTGAAGGATATTTGGGCAATTTCCAGTTTTTGATTCGTATGAATAAAATTGCTATGAATATTTGTGTACGAATTCCCACATGAAAATAAGTCTTCATTTCTCTAGAATAAATTTCCAAGAGTGCAGTTTCTGGGTTTATAATATATCATTTCTAGTTTTAAAAAGAATTGTGAAAATGTTTTCCAGAATGACTATACCATTTTACATTCCCACCAGCAATGTATGAGTGATGCAGTTTCTCCACATCCTTGCCATAACAAGGCAAGGATGGTTTATGGTTATGGTTATGGTTTATTGCCATAACAATTTTTTATTTTAGCCATTCTGACAAGCGTGTAGCTATTACCTCATTATATTATAGTTTTCATTTTCATTTCTCTAATAGCTAATTGGTGCTGAACGTATTTTTGTTTATTTGTCATCTGCTTATCCTCTTGGGTGAAATGACTGTATCTTTTGTCCATTTTCTAATTAGATTCTTTTTTTTTAATGATGGATTTTGAGGATTTAACATTCTAGATATAAGGCCTTCGCCAGATACGTGATTTGGGAATCTTTTCTCCCAGTCTGTAATTTGTCTTTTTATCCTTACAACAGGATTATTCACAGATGAAAAGCTTTTAATGTTGATAAGTACAGTTTATTCATCTTTCCTCTTATGGATAAGGCTTTTG
The DNA here is from genome assembly GCA_963574355.1 of Loris lydekkerianus. Taxonomy (NCBI): domain Eukaryota; kingdom Metazoa; phylum Chordata; class Mammalia; order Primates; family Lorisidae; genus Loris; species Loris lydekkerianus. The sequence goes on along the minus strand of CAUYPK010160369.1, from coordinate 16,134 downwards.
GTGTCAAGTCCAAAAACTCTTTGCCTAGGAGCGGAGAGGTGCCATCTGGCTAGGGGTGGGGCGGATGGGAGGTAGAATGGTCATTGGTGGAGCTGCAGGGCTTAAGGGAAGCAGCCTTAGTAGCCTGAAGAGTGCTTGTGATTTCACATATTTTTGCTGAACTTGTAAAAGAGATACTTGAATGGTGCATTAATGAGAATACTTAACATTTCAGTGAAAAGCTTCAAATTGGAGAATATTGAATATTCACCCTAGTCTAGCTGCTCTGCTGTTCACTTAAATACAGATGAATGAAGACCCCATTTGGAAATACACCTTACTAGCAGTCCGGAGCTGATGTAGGCCATGCTGGAGTATCTGCAAACATAATGTAGGATGTCCCACAAAAAAACATTAGAGCAGTGTAGGGCCAAGCAAACCAAGTTCAGGCAGAATATCATAGTCCAGAGTATTCAGAATGAGCAGAAAGGGGGGAATGGCCTTATTACCCAGTGGAAAGGAGCTGTCTGGACCAGGTGCCTATAAATCCTTCTTTGTATCTTATAAAATACAATGGATTTGACTTGTGTTTATGGATTAGAACTTAATAAAGACAATAGAGTTTCTGAACTTGAAGTCCTCCCTGATACACAACATTTCAAATTAGCCATGCACACTTGACATGCACAATGATTGGTAAAGTGGTGAAACATATGTTTGAGCAGAAGATGATTCTAAAGATGAGTGGAAGGGAATGGTCTTAGCATGTGCACCTGTCAGGAGCATGTGGTTTTACATTACATACCAGAAAGACCCTGTCTTATACATATACCAATACTTAGATGATTACAAAGATGACAACCTTCACATCATGCCTGATTCCAATGATTCACCTGTAGCAGAAAGGAAACCAGAAGAAGTTGTGGACAGTCTGGTAGGCAAAGGAGTGGAATACACCAAGGAAAATGGCTGGGAAAGGACTACAAGGACTGGCATGGTCAACACTGAGTAGAAACCAAGTCTTCCATCTATTTCCTCAAGTTTGATGATGATTTCCATATTTATGTCTACTTTTTGGTGAAAACATCCTAGATGTCATCACAAATTCTGCCAAATTTGTGGAACTATTAAGTGTATAAACTGCAGACATAAAAACTTGATTGTTTTCCAGTTGAATGAAAACTTACATGACCACGCAAACTCAAAATTGTTGCCAGCAGAGTGGGTTTGTTCTGAATAGCACAGATGGATGTAAACACAAAGAATTTTGTATAAGGAGAACTCTTTCCCCTTAAAAGAAGTCAATCTATTTGGAAGGGAATTATAGTCAAGTTTGACAAAAGTTAAGCTAGTATGACAGTCATTTAAAACTATACTAGTTCTTCATTATTTCCCCATTTACTCTGACACTCTCTTATTTTGCTGCCACAATTCAAGCATAGTTTGGTAATTTTTTACAGCTTTTTTTGAGATATCTGTTTCTACCTATTAATACACACACACACACACACAGACACACACCATTGGCACTCCTTTATTTGTGGATTGGAATGGTGGAATGGGAGTGACATAATTTTCCCCAGGCTAACAGGAGTGGCCAACCCAAATCAGTCATATTTATGATATTATTGCTCTTTATTTAAAGTAAATTTTAGATACAGGAAGCACATGTTTATCTTGTTTTGAAAGTCAGAAGTTCAGAGCACCTTTGCAAGGTAAGAGATTTCAACCATAAATCTAAATGTGAATTACTTGTAAACAGTTGATGATCCACATTAGAATTTTGCAACCTGGTAAGAAATCTGCGTAAAAGGCTGCATTTAATTCTAAGCTTTGCGATGTTCTTTTTAGGACAACACTATTCCATAAAATAGAATAAATAATTGTATAATTTTTTGTTTACTCTTTGATCATAAATACTTTTCAGCAAAGCGTAGGTCCTTGATCCACGTAGGTGTATTTTGGACAACACATTTGGTCTCTTAATCGTATAAATCAATAATCCAGATTTTAAGAGATGGGTTTTAAAAGGCAACAGTACATCAGTGTCCGTTTGTTGTTAACTCCTGGAAGAACATAGTGCTTTTATGTTAGAAATGTAAGTTTAATAGTGACAATATTATCTTTTAACAAGTTTTCTGTGTCTTATTAATTTTTATTACTATTATTGCTGTTATATGATTATGGTCAGAAACTCCCCTCCCCCAACCTCCTGTTCCCCTCCCTTACCCCCCTACCCCAGACAATGTCTAGACAAATAACAGCTTAATCTCTTGAAACCTTTTGTGGGGGTGTATGTATGTCCTTGCCCTGGGTGTGCTGTTAACGCGGATTTGCTCCACTCGTTGGCCTGTTGGGGTTTGCATGTCAATGATGTGTTACCATAGGAGGTCCTGTCATTCCTGCTCACTGTGGGTGTATGTGATAGCAACTTTTATCCAGAGTGCTTCTGTGGTTCCTGCAATGTTGTTTTAAGTTGAAGCAGAACTGACTGCAAATATTTTTGGTTGATTAGCAAAACAATTGCTCTCACTTTGTTTTGGAGGAACCCCGGTGGTTTGGCAACCTGGAGAAAGGCCACATGTGAAACTAGTCTCTTGGGAAGACTAAAAATCTTACCTATGGTTTGGACAAGTTTAAACAGATATGGTCAATGAAACACCAGAGGGTTGGCTCAGAGGTCCAAGTGACCTTTGTTGTGGTTGTTCTTGACACTAGAAATCACATCCTTTCCAGGCCCCATCACTCATAGTTAGCTTGGTGCCCATTTTATCCCTCACAAAGGCTTGTGCCTGGTGCTGTTGGATGGTAATGGCCATAATATCCAACACATAAACCTAGTACTTCAGTTTTCTGCCCACAGCTGCAGTTGCCCTGTGCCCAGTTCTGAAACCAGGGCCAAGCTCCTGAAAGCAGTGTGATACCAAACATGTAGGTGCTTCTTATTCATGTGAAAAGGTGTCATTCTACAGATATAATGTGTGTTTTCTTGTTGACTCTTTAGAGTCTGTACATGTAAATCTCAAAGTTGAGCCTGGCTCAGACTGACATTCAGGGCACAAAAGTCTGTGAGCAAGTTCAACATGAACAGACTGTGTAGAAGTTGGCACAGTGACTTTGGGCTAGGTGCTAGAAATTCAAGTATAAACAAATTATTCTCCCTAACTCCAAGAAGCTTAAAGCCTAATTAAGTAGAGAGCCCAAAGAATAATAACTTCAACAGTGTGCTGTGTCTAAAATAGAATGAAGTGACAAGGCATCAAAAATTCTACTTCTTTATAGAAACCAGAAATTCAAGATAATCTGAGGTGGGCAGCTAAGTGTCTTAACAAATTGGAAAAAAAAAAAAAATACAGAGAATCTGTCCTCTGTCACTGAATGTGAAAAACAAGAGCATGGTCTGAATTTAAAGTGGCTCTTAAGATCCCAAATCCTAGTCCTATTTCTTCTTTAGATATTTCTAAATATCTAAAGATCCCAAATCCTAGTCCTATTTCTTCTTCATGGAGCCTTGGAGCTCCATGGAGCTTGGAGCCCTTGGAGCCCATGGAGCCTTGCTTCCTGAGGTTATTAAAAACTACATAACTAAGAAGTGTTATGGACTAAATGTTGCGTCCCTTTCCCCAAAGTTCATATGTTGAAATCCTAATCCCTAGTGTGATGGCATTGGGATAAGGGGCTTTTACAAGCTATGCAGGTCATGAAGGTGGAACTCTCATGATGGGATTAGCGCTCTTATAAGAAAAGATGTGAAAGAGCTTTCTTCCTTTCTCTCTGCTCTCTGCCATGTGAAACTACAATGAGAAGATGGCTACCTGCAAACAAGAAAGCAAGCTCTCTCTAGATACCAGATCTACCAGCTTGATTATTGGACTTCGCAGCCTGCAGAACTATAAGAAACAAATTTCTATAATGTAACATACTACTCTGTGGTATTTTTGTTATAATATGCTGAATGGACTAAGATCTTAGGCATGGAAGTAGAAAAATGGCCAGAAAACATTCCTCTGAAATCCTTTGAAGACACATTATCAAAACCACAAATGATTATTCTGGAAATCAACAAGTTGATAATGCTTGTGAGGAATAATAGCATTTCCTGAACAGAGTTAAAATAAAATCCAAATTTGTATTCAAGTTCTAAGGTAGTCAAGTTCTAAGAAAATCTAGCCTTCAGTTAAGGTCTGAGAACACCACTAGTCTTTTACCCAAGGTCAGCCTTTCTAGAGCATCTTTTAAGAATGGGTCACCACCCATCTGGGTCATCAGCTATCTTAGGGTTTTCTGGAGAAAAAGAACAATATGAAGAGGCTAGGGGGAGAGAGAGAGTGTAAAAAACTGGTGCACATGGTTATGGGAACTGACAAGTCCAAAGTCTGTAGGACAAACCAACAGGCTGGAGATTTAAGTGAAAGGTGAAGTTGTTCACTTGATTCTGAATTCTGCAGGGAAGTGAGCTAGAAACCCATGCAGGTTCCTATGTTGCAGTCTTGGAGAAAATTTCTTCCACTTAGGGAAACCTCAGTCTTTGTTCTATTAAAGCCTTTAGCTGATTGGATAAGGCACACCCATAATATAAAGGATTATCTACTTTATTCAAAGTCTACTGAAGTAAATGTTAATCACATCTTAAAAAGTATCTTCACAACAACATCCAGACTGGTGTTTGACCAAACAACTGGGCACCAAATTGACACACAAAATTAACCATCACACTAACTCATATATGTGGGTTTGGGAAGCTGTGGCTACATCTCTAAGGCATGGAATAGCTTTATAGTGTTTTGTAAATGCTCAAATGTGTCTCCTTTCCAAGGGAAGGAGTTGGATATTTCCATCCTATCGTTCTATTCACTATTGTTAATAATCCTTAACTGTTTTGAATTCTAACCTTTTCTCACCAGATATTTCCACAATATGATAACATTTTGGTTTTCTTTAATGTTCATTGTTTAAACTGCCATTAAAGTATAGAGTGTAAAGTCTTTCTTCATTTCTGTAATCGGAGCAAAAGAAAATGTGATATACACATAATGATAGGACTTATATTAAACTTCCAATGTGTGAATAGCATTTATATGCTTTTTTATGTCTCTAGTGGGTTGTTTGTATGTGTTAATTCCTTTGTCGCTAGAAAGTATTGCATTAATATTCAGGAAGAAAAAGTTCATTTCTGTTTGAGGAGAAAATAAGTATTGTAAGAATTGGAAGGGAATAAAGAATGCATAAAAGCAGATGAGTTGAGAAATCATTCCAAATATAAAAAATTGGATAAGAAAGAGAGGCAATAAAAGAGGCCAGAAAATCAATGAAGCACCTCTGCACTCTTCAGAAATTCTGTTAACATTTTGAGATATTCTAGCAATCATTTTCAAGCTCCACAATTTCCATAAGTAGCAATATTTTAAAGACTTCTAAGACTGGCTACGACTTATTAAGACTTAATATTAAGACTAATATTTTAAATACTTCTAAGACTGAACAAGATCAGAGTATCCTCAAACTGTCACAAAATTATGAAATGCATATATTCTTCACTAGATCCTCATTAACAAGTAGAATAACTAGTCAGCAAGATATGTTATCTTTTCTGTACTCCAGCCTGAGTGTTATATTCTTATCCTACAAATGATGATGATTGCAGAATAACTATGAAATGATTTTAGGGCCCCTTTTCTACTTGTTTATAAACATTTTATATTTTAGTTCATTTCTTTGTGCAAAAAATGTTGCTGGGAAGTGTAACCTGGTTCTTTGTACCCTCAATGATTCCGAAACAATAAAAAAAAACAAATGCTGTATCCTAAATTTGTATCCTGAATTTGTATCCTAAATCTACCAGCACTCACTATGTGATGGTGGCAACAAGCATCACTTAATTTCCCGTAGCTATATTTTTTCATCATCTATGTTTTGTCAATAATACTCACACAGTTTTTATGAGCATAAATGAATTACTAGGTAAGTGAAAATGATACCTAAATTTCCAGCAAATTCCTTTCTTATTCACCAGTACAATATTCTCCACTGTGTCTGATGTTTTCATGTCTCTGAGATGAGGATCCAAAAGAAAACATCAGTCTGTTTTCACCACTTTTGCTTGCCTGTGTTTTCACTGCCATACCCTGCCTTTCAGTATTTCACCTTCTGATGAAGATTCTACCATGGCTGCTTCTCGCCTCTCCTGAACATCTGCTGAAACTCCACAGGACTCTGGCTCCTTGATGCCAGCATCCCTAGGCCCTCTAGGCAAGCATCAGTCCACAGATCTCTTACTCTCATTCAGTTCTCAGAGCAGCATCTATAGTAGTGCTTGAGCTCAGTGAATTCTAAAAAACACTTGCTAAACTCAGATTGTTAACTCTCTCTTCTAGACTCACATGTTGCCCCAAGAAGGAGGCATTTCTTCAGATTCACTAATTTCATTTATAGGCCATGGGAGGAAGCAGAAAGCTGAGGTCAAGTATGTCCCTTTTGAGATCATGCCACGATCCTGTAGGCCTCAATCCTAAGGTAATTTACCTTTCACAATCCCAGATGCCTGCAGGCCTTGCTTTGCCATTTGTCCACTGACAGAGGGCAAATACCATGAAAACACTGTTCAGTGGTACTCTCTGCAGGGGCTGCTGCTCACCTGCTACCAAGGAGAGAGGAATTTGTCAAGGAGAATCCCACAGCAGAAGAATCCAAGGACTGTACATAATGTGACTCTAAAACTGGAGGCCAAATTCAGCATGCCTGGGCACCATACCTAAAATTAACTTTAAATGGATTATAGACCTCAATGTAAAGTCTAAGGCCTTAAAACTTCAACATAGGAGAAATTTTTTGTGTCCTCAGGTGAGGCAAAGCGATTTTTACCTTCTTAGATAAAAGCATGTAAGCCATAAAAAAAAAAAAATTAAAATATAAATCCCAGACCAGAAGAATACTTGAAGAAACATATATCTGATAAACAACCCAAATATATGATGAAATCTCAAATCTCAGCAGTTGGTAAACAAAAGACCTATTTTTTTAAAATAGGCAAATAATTAACAAACATTTAACTTGCAAAGGCTATATGGTGGCATGTGAGCATGAGAAAAGATATTGTCATTAGTCACTATGGAAATGCAAATTAAAACTAGCACCCACTTTTTAGAGATACTATTAATGACTATCAGAATAGCTTTATGAAAGAAATAAAAGGAAAAAGGAAAAAACACAAAGGTCACAATGCCAAGCACTGAGTAAAATAAAAAACAACTGAAATTTCCATGCATAACTGACAGCGATGAATGCAAAGTATTACAGCCACATGAAACCAGTATAGTAGTTCTGAAAAAAAATGTCTATCCCCAGGTGAGTGGATAAGCAAATTATGTATGGTACCTCCATACATAATAGACAAAATACAGAGTTTTTCAGAGCAATAAAAAGGAGTAAACTATTGACACACACAACTGTATAAATCTCTGAAGCAGCATGTTGAGTGAAAGAAGCAAAATCCCAAAAGCTACACTCTATGAAAAAGCAAAACTGTAGGGACAGAAAGGAGATTAAGTGGTTCCTGGGGACAGGAGGAGCAGGATGAATATAAGTGGGGTTCAGAGGATATTTTGAGATAAGGAAAAGTTTCTGTAGCCTCAGTATGGTGATGATTACATAGCCATTTGTCAAAATTCATAAAACTGTATACCTTTTCCTTTATATAAATTATACCACAATAAATCTGACTTTTAAAAAAAATGCAAGTGATAACCTTCATGGTTCTGTTACCACTTGGTCCATTGATCTCTTATGATGCTTGAAGCAAGTAAACTTGAGTTGTGCACAAGTTACAAGGTGCATGAAGACCCTCTTCCCACTTCTGAAGACTTAGAAAGCCACGAAGAGACTGGCAACTCTGAGTCCTTTTAGCAATAGTGGCCAGCAATAAAGCAAGAATATTTCCTTAAGAAGAATATCCTCCCACTGAGGCACTAGGAGCAGAAGCTTGAGGATTCACACTGTCTCCCCAAATCATCTGCTACATCTAGGTTTCTCAACCTCATCAATGTCAACATTTCAGACCAAACAATTCTTTATCCTAGGGGCTGGTCTGGTTATTTCAGGATGCTTAGTAACATCTTTAGTTTATACCCATGAGAAGCTAATAGAATGGCATCCTGTACTACAACAGCCAAAAAATATTTCCACACATTGCCAAGTATCCCCATGAGCAGAAGAAAATCTCCCCTGGTTGAGATCCACTGACTACATGGAGAGCAAACATGGGAAAACCCACTGCTCCTGTGAACCTTCAGAGAGACTTTTAGCTGAGACAGATGGATCACTTAGAAGGGAGTTGGTCAGAAAATGTAATCCCAAATGAGAACATGTTTAAGCTGTTACAGGGCCAGGCTTAGTATGTGGGGACCATGGAAGCCTTCAGGGATGAAGACGACAAAAAAAAAATCAGAAAAACAGAAGACTAAGATGAAGAGATGCTTAGAAAAGATTGTCTCCATGATGGTCTATATCCTGGGATAATTAAAACATCTTTTAAAAAGAGATACAAAACCTCTAGGGAAAAAACATCCAAGGTCCAGAAAGATCTGAAAAGAGCCAAAAAATTAGGAACCCTTCCAAAATTTATTATATTTTTGCTTTAACTTTCCTCCTCAGTTTTACATAAAGTTAAAGTTGAAAATAAACAAAAAGTAACAACAGGCCAGGTATGGTGTCTCACATCTGTAGTCTTATCATTCTGGGAGGTTGAGGTGGGTGGATCACCTGAACTCAGGAGTTCAAAACCAGCCCGAGCAAGAGCAAAAACTTGTCTCTCCTAAAAAAAGAAAAAAAAAAAAAATCTAAGTGTGTTGATAAACATCTGTAATCCTTTCTAGTAGGGAGGCCGAGGCAAGATGACTACTTGTGCCTTAGAGTTTGAGGTTGTTGTGAGCTATGACACCATGGCACGCTACCCAGGGAAAAAGAGTGAGACTCTGTCTCAAAAAAAAAAAAAATTATAGATGTAACAATAGCCAACCCATGTTAAAAACAATTATAAGAATCATGAGATCACCATGGCAGGTTCACTTAGGGCTCCAACCTAGGAAATGGATTGAGGAAAGAACTTCTTAATCCAAATGCATGATACTTAAAAACATATCACAAAACCAAATGTATGATTCACACAAAACTCAAGTCAAGGGTACTTTCATCGGAGATAAATTCAGAAAAATTAATAAACTAAGAGAGTAAGCATTGGATACACAATTTCAAGAAAACAAAGACAGAAGTTCAAGTCTGACAACAAAACGCAGTAACTCAGGATATAAGACAGAGAAATAATTGACCAAGAACTTTTGCTAGGAGTCTAGAAAATAAAATACTATAGTAGAACCTCTGTACAATGACCGTCCAAGGGACTATAACAAACTGGCCAACATACAGGGTGGTCAACATCATGAACTAGCCTACTGTACTGATACATACATGTGGTACATATTCAGTTTATGAAAATTAGGTCAACTTAAGGAGGAGGTTAACATAAGGAGGTGGTCAACTATGGAGGTTCTACTGTATGTGTTCAAGATAGATGGGAACAGCCACAGAGTATTATGGTAAGAATGGAGTTTGATACTAACACCAAGACCTTCTGAATGGGTTCCTGTGTAATTCTTCCTCAGGACCAGAACTTTTCAGATTAAAACTGACCTGAGCCTTTTACTACAAACAAGTGGATACAGTGAAGAGAGTAATGAGGAATTGGAAAATAAGACTTTTTAAACCATTATTAAGAGTTGCAGTACATCTTACAAGGGTACATGTGAAACTTAGTAAATGTACAACATAATTGTCTTAACACAATAACTAAGAAAATACCAGGAAGGCTATGTCACCAGTGTGATGAAAATGTGTCAAACTGTTTATAAAACCAGTGTATGGTGCCCCATGATCGCATTGATGTACACAGCTATGATTTAACATTAATTTAAAAAAGGAAAAAAAAAGAGTTCTGAGAAACTTGAAAGAAGAAATAATAAATTCTACTTCCTAAACCTTACTGGGTATTTAAAAACCAAAAAAATCCATTATTTTTCTGCAAGAAGTTAATGTTCTTATTAACCTAACTTTTAAGTGTACTTTAATGCTGTAATGCTTTGAAAACTCCATCAAACTGCTGTTAGTTATCCACCTGGCGAATTCAGGGTTGGTTAAGGAATGATTAATGAGAAATAAAAAGCAATATCTACATATCTCTTCAGTTGGGAAAAAGAAGAAAGAAAATTGACTTAAGAACAATCTATACACTATGAATTATAATACAAAATGTAGAAATTGATTAGAAAGAGAGACAATCAATGATAAGAGAAAAGAAAAGTAATATTTTTGCAGTGTAGCTAGAGAAAACCCAATCACAGAACCCAGGCCTTGGGTGATATTGCCCTCTATGCAGAAAGTATGGGAAATACCACTGTCTACCCAATATCTAGTCTTTCTTTTTTACACAGAACCTCCTACATTTGGGGGATAGTGTGGCAGAAAACAGACTGCACTCAGATTTGCCTACATGTTATTTAGGAATAGCTGGGAAGAATGACTGCATTTGGTGAAAAGTTTCCAAAATATTATTGAATACATATCTTTTCATACTGGAAAAAAAAAATGGTATCATTAACCTAAGAGCAATAATTTGGGAAGTCCAAATTTTATACAAAACACATAAAAATGTCCACAATAGCAATAATAAGCTTAGCTAAAAATTAATCATTACTAGCCCATATTCCTCAGATGCCCTTACTGATACGGCCCATAGCATATGAACAGAAGTCACCAGGTAGAGCTTCTGGGAACTCGTTAAGCAGGGGTAATTCATCTAAAAGTCACTTTTCTTCCTGTATCCTTACAGAATGCAGATATAATAGCAAGAGTCCCTTTGTAATCATGGAATAATCATCAACATGAAGCCACAAGTAGTGATGAGGGAACAGGAAGGTGGGAGTCTGGCCTGTTGATGAGATCATGGAGTCACCACCACCCAGCCAAGACTGGCTAAAACAAGTTATTGTATTTAAAACACTTTTGTTATTGTTGTCATTTTGCTTTTATGTCTAGTTCAATAAACTGCCAGCTTTTGAGGTCTCTTTCTTTTGCAGTTGTTTGTAATTTCCAATTGGCTGAGAGGGTTTGTGGTGTTAATGGAGTTAGGCAAGGGTATTCTATTAGATTCTGATAACCCTCACATGAAATGATGACAGACAGAGCCAAAAATAAATTTCCTTTATACTTAGCTGGGCATTGTCATGGACACCTATAGTCACAGCTACTCAAGAGGCTGAGGCAAGAGAATCACCTAAGCCTAAGAGCTGAAGGTTGCTGTGAGCTGTGACTCCACAACACTACTGAGGGCAACAGAGTGAGACTGTCGCAATTAAATAAATAAATAAATCTCCTTTATACTGAGAAAAGAGTTGAAAGAATTCACCTAATCAAAGCAATTTTCCTCTGAATTAAGTTAGCGATGTTAATAAAGTTGACCACAATTCCCCCCCAAAAAAATCAATATATCCAAACCCATTTCTACAGTGGAAGGTAGGACCTGAGTGATAATCTGAGTTTTAGAATAAACCAACCCAGGTTCAAAACTTGCCTATAGACATCAAAAGCACAGGCAACAAAAGAAAACCTGAATAAACTGTATTTCATCAAAATTAAAATCTTTTGTGTTCAAATGGCAACATCAAGACATTGAAAAGACTACACATAGAATAGGAGAAAATGATTGCAAATCACATCTCTGATAAAGGACTAATATCCAACAAGCAAAAAGTAAACTATTCAAAAATGTGCAAAAAACTTAGGAGCAGAAGCAAGATGGTCAACTGGAGCCAGCTTTCCACAGTGGCTCCTGTCCAGAAGGAGAGTTAAAAGACAGAAGTTAGCAAGTAAGCTGATGGTTTAGAGCAGAACCAAGAGAGAAAGTTGAAGAATGCACATCAACCCTGCTGAGGTGAGCTACGACCCCAAAGAAACAAACAATAGGTACAAAATCCATGGCCAAGTGGACAGGGTCCCCTCCCCTAAGAGAACAGTTCATAGTATACTTTCTACATTCAAACAAGCAAGCAGAGGTCAGATCCCCTCCTATTTTATTCCATGGGAGAGACCCTCTAAAAAACAGAACTCCTTCCCCAGAGAGGACCCACCAGTGTGCCACAGCATTCTCCTTCCAGGCATAAAACTGTATAAAACTATATATTCTCTACCTGTAATTCTGAATTCCAAGAACTCCCCTCCACTCTCACCCTGAGGTCTGAAAGCCTGTCCCCCATGTAGTCCAGATTCTTGGGCATTTTCTCTAGAAGTGTGGACAGGGCATGGGCTATTGCTGGTCTGTGCTGATTCTGCGGCATAGAATTAAGGAGAAGATGGTGAACTGAGGGAACCATACGGGAGAGGGAGAGGTGGTACCCCGTGGCACAGAGCAGCAGCAGCAGGAACAATATGGCTCACACATCTGGGGATATTTTGGAAAGACACTCCCTGCCTCTCTGGGAAACCAGAGGAAATCAGGCATCTTCTTTGGTGGTAGCCACTGGTGGAACAGATCTGCGATGGAAACGCAGGCTCCGTGAGTAAAGGGTATGCCTAATGCAGTACCTGCCTGGGCAGAGGCGGTGGGGACAGAGTCTAGAATGTGCAAGCACAGAGACAGCATACTCCCAGGGTGGAGCTGAGCCAGAAGGAATGCTTTAGTGATCCCAAGCAGCACCTGACCCTGAGAGGATCATAGCAGAGACAAAAGCAGGCAGGGAGAGGCAGAAACCAAGAGCTGAGTGTGAGCTCTAACTGCGCCTGCCCCAACACAGAGAGCAACAGAGACAGACATGCCAGCTCTGGGCAGCGGCACAGACCAGGGATGAGTCGCAGTTTCTGTGAACTCAAACAGTACCTGGTCCACAGGGGAACATAGCTGGCACAGAAACAAATTCTGCCAAAATATAAGTGTCAGCGACATCAATCAGGGGCGGGGCTGGAATTGAGTAAACCACCCCAGCTTCCATCAAACAACTGAAGTTGTCAGGCCTCAACTCCCACTGCCGGATAGTGGCAGAGAGCAATGGCCTGGCCAAGGAGACATAGATCTCCCTGTGACACAGGCAAGTGCAAATCCCTGGAGCATCTGCTAATTGGAAGGAACTCGGTCACAGCCCTGCAGGGTTACCAGTGACTGGGTGTGACAGAGGTGCAAGGTGGGGAAGGAGGTATCAATCTTCCCAGACTAATCCATTTGCTGGGTGGGTCCTTTTGACCTCACAGAGCACTGGTTATACTCTAGCTGCCTGCAGACCCCTGCTATCCAGTTGCTGGAGACATTTTGAACTCTACCATCTGAGACTGGTGCTGACTGGGACAATTGATTTGGACCTCTTGAACTGGGTCAATCACATAAGGACTATCCAAAGTGGTACCCTGGGTGTGGTTGTGGGAAGATTTGATTTTCCTTTTCCAGTTGTTGTCTGTGAGGGGTAAGGTAACTTAATTGCTGGTATTTCGCCACAGCTGAGACTTCAACCCAGAATAATTGATTCATTAGGATAGGGCAGAGACCGGCTGAAAACAAGACAGAGCCAATTAGCCTCACCAACCAAGCAGGTCCCCAGTGTTTCAGGCTGTAGCACTGTACAGGTCTTTTGCAAAGCTCTAGGAGAAACGGTACAGACACCAGTCCCAGCTCTTGGGCAAAGGGCTTGTTATCACTACTCCAGGAGCCCCGAACCCAACTTAACCTAATCTGCTCATTTAGCCAAATGGTGTAAAAAAATCATGGGGTGGAATCAGCAGATGTTTACATAGTAAGTATGGGAACTCTAGGATATAAGAAGGTTGGGTTCTATGAATGCAGTATGTTTACATAGGAAATATGGGAACTCTAGCATTTAAGAAGGTTGGGTTCTATGAATACAGTCTGTTTATGTAGGAAGTATGGTAACTCTAGGATATAAGAAAGTTGGGTTCTATGAATGCAGGGTGTTTACATAGGAAGTATGGGAACTGTAGGATACAATAAGCCTAGGTTGTACAAATGCAGTATATTTACATAGGAAATATGAGAACTCTAGGATGTAAGAAGGTTGGGTTCTATGAATGCAGTCTGTTTACATAGTAAGTATGGGAACTCTAGGATATAAGAAGGTTGGGTTCTATGAATGCAGTCTGTTTACATAGTAAGTATGGGAACTCTAGCATATAAGAAGCTTGGGTTCTATGAATGTAATTCGTTTACATAGGAAGTATGGGAACTCTAGGATACAAGAAGGTTGGGTTCTATGAATGCAGTCTGTTTACACTAATGAATATTGATCCAAAAATATTCAACAAGTTCCTAACAAACAGAATCCAGCAACACATCAAACAAATTATACATCATGACCAAGTAGGTTTTATCCCAGGGTCTCAAGCCTGGATCAATATACATAAATTTATTAACATAATTCAGCACATAAACAAATTAAAAAACAAAGACCATATGATTCTCTCAATTGATGCAGAAAACGCTTTTGATAATAGCCAGCATCCTTTCATGATAAGAACATTTAAGAAAAAGGGTATAGAAGAGACATTTCTTAAACTGATAGAAGCCATCTACAGCAGACCCACAGCCAATATCGTATTGAATGGAGTTAAATTGAAATCATTTCCACTTAGATGAGGAACCAGGCAAGGTTTCCCATTGTCTCCACTGCATTTTAACATTGTAATGGAAGTCTTAGCCATAATAGTTAGGCAAGAAAAGGCGATCAAGGGTATCCATATAGGGTCAGAGGAGATCAAACTTCTACTCTTCGCAGATGATATGATTGTATATCTGGAAAACAGTAGGATTCTACTACAAAACTCTTAGAAGTGATCAAGGAATACAGCAGCATCTCAGGTTACAAAATCAACACTCATAAATCGGTAGCCTTTATACATACCAATAATAGTCAAGCTGAAAAAACCGTCAAGGACTCTATTCCATTCACAGTAGTGCCAAAGAAGATGAAATGTTTGGGAGTTTACCTAACAAAGACATGAAAGATCTCTATAAAGAGAACTATGAAATTCTAAGAAAAGAAATAGCTGAAGATGTTAAAAATTGGAAAAATATACCATGCTCATGGCTGGGAAGAATCAACATTGTTAAAATGTCCATACTACCCAAAGCAATATACAATTTTAATGCAATCCCTATTAAAGCCCCACTGTCACACTTTAAAGATCTAAAAAAAAATAGTACTTCGTTTTATATGGAATCAAAAAAAAAAAAAAAAAAAAAAAACTCAAAAAGCCAAGACATTACTCAGAAATAAAAACAAAGCAGGAGCAATTACACTACCAGACCTCAGACTATACTATAAATCGATAGTGATCAAAACAGCATGGTACTGGCAAAAAAACAGAGAGGTAGATTTATGGAACAGAATAGAGAACCAAAAGATGAACCCAGCTACTTATAGTTATTTGATCTTTGACAAGCCATTTAAAAACATTCAGTGAGGAAAAGATTCCCTATTTAACAAATGATGCGGGTTGAACTGGCTGGCAACCTGTAGAAAACTGAAACTGGACGCACACCTCTCACCATTAACTAAGATAGACTCTCACTGTATTAAAGATTTAATCTTAAGACATGAAACTATAAAAATACTAGAAGAAAGTTCAGGGGAAACACTTGAAGAAATCATCCTGGGAGAATATTTTATGAGGAGAACCTCCTGGGCAATTGAAGCAACACCAAAAATACATTATTGGGACCTGATCAAACTAAAAAGCTTCTGAACAGCCAAGAACACAGTAATTAAAGCAAGCAGACAGCCCTCAGAATGGGAGAAGATATTTGCAGGTTATGTCTCTGACAAAGGTTTAATAATCAGAATCCACAGAGAACTCAAATGTATTAGCAATAAAAGAAGTGATTCCATCTCAGAGTAGGCAAGGGACTTGAAGAGAAACTCCCCTGAAGAAGACAGGCGCACAGCCTACATACATATGAAAAAATGCTCATCATCTTTAATCATCAGAGAAATGCATGTCAAAACTACTAATTTGATTGCATGTCTACTGTGTACCAGGCTTTGTTAAAGTTGATGGATATAAAGCTGTATCTTTAGGAATTTGACATTTTATTAGAAAGAAAGGGAA
>CAUYPK010160368.1:0-18674 GCA_963574355.1 Loris lydekkerianus | reverse complement strand
AGCCCAGATCGCCCTGCGCGGCCCGACTGTGGTTTGATCCATGGCTCGATGGACATGAGAGGACCTACTTTGTGGTGAGCCAAGCACAGATGGACCTGAGGGCACCTACTGAGTGGTGAAAAGCACAGATGGACCTGAGGGCACCTACTAAGTGGTGAGCCAAGCACAGATAGACCTGAGGATGCCTACTGAGTGGTGAAAAGCACAGATGGACCTGAGGGCACCTACTTAGTGGTGAGCCAAGCACAGATGGACCTGAGCGCCTACTAGGTGGTGAGCAAAGCACAGATGGACCTGAGGACGCCTACTAGTGGTGAGCCAAGCACAGATGGACCTGAGGGCGCCTACTTAGTGGTGAACCAAGCAAAGATGGACCTGAAAGCACCTACTAAGTGGTGAGCCAAGCACAGATGGACCTGAGGGCACCTACTAGGTGGTGGCCAAGCACAGATGGACCTGAGGGCGCCTACTGAGTGGTGAGCCAAGTACAGATGGACCTTAGGGCGCCTACTAAGTGGTGAGCCAAGCACAGATGGACCTTAGGGCGCCTACTAAGTGGTGAGCCAAGCACAGATGGACCTGAGGGCGCCTACTAAGTTTTGAGCCAAGCACAGATGGACCTGAGGGCGCCTACTAGGTGGTGAGCCAAGCACATATGGACCTGAGGGCGCCTACTAAGTGGTGAGCCAAGTTAGATAGACTAACACCATGTCATCTCGTCTACATGTGTATCCAGACACAGTGGTACCCACAGAGCAGAGAACAGAACCGAAGCTGCAACTAATGAGTAGTGACAGGGAGATAGTGGTCAAAGGGTACAAATAGTTAATGAGGCAGGAGGAACAAATTCTGGAGACATTTTGCACAACAAGGCAACTTGCAGTTAACAATATCATTATGACCACCTGAACTAGCTCAGAAAATGGATCGTAAATGTTCTCACTCACTTCCAAAACATTAACAATGTGAGGTGACGAATATCTTTATTAGCTTTATTTAATTATTATACAATACACACATGTCAAACCATTGTTATATACCATAAACATACTCAATTTTTCCTACCAATTATGCCTTAAAGTGAAACAACACTCCTTTCTGTTTCCCAGCATTATTATGCTGATTGTTGGTTCCTGTGATTAATTTGTTTTCTTTTCTTCCTTCCTTATTAATTAATTTTTGGTCAAATGTTAGAATTTAGAAATAATTTCTTTTTTTTTCCTTTTTCAGTTTTTGGCTGAGGCTGGTTTGGAACCCACCACCTCCAGCATGTGGGGCCGGCACCCTACTCCTTGAGCCATAGGATAGGTGCCACCTAGAATTTAGGGATAATTTCTCAAAAACACTTTTTAAAAATTCCATGCACAGACCTATCCTAAAATATATCTCAAAATGTTCCTTTGTATCTGCTTTTTCCCTGAGCCAAATATATTTTTAGCTAATTAATACCAGAAAGATAAAATTATCTTCTCATTTAATCTGAAATATTCATAGCTGAGTCATTAATAGTAAGAAATATAGTGTAGAATTAAAAAGCAGAACTTAATTTGTTCACTGACAAAATATGAACCTTCTAACTTAAGAAAATTTCACTGTCCTTTTCAAAAGTAGATCTTCCTAGAGATCTCAAGCCAGAGGTCTAAGTAGAGGTGTGATTCCCAACCCACTTCACGTGTTAAGTTCTAAGTTAATGGAACAAAAAATGTTGAAAGTGAACTGGAGGAAACAAGGAGATCCCCTAGATTAGGGAGAGTAAGACACACAAGTATTACATGTCCAAGTGCAGACTGGGGTCATCAAAGCAGAAAAGGATTGAAAATGTTGCAATGGAAAGTTATAATCTGCGTTGAGTCCCATAATTGTCAGTATGAGAAAACTAGGAGGATGCTCCAGTGAATCATATGTCTAGGGGCCATCCACCAACAAGACCCCTTTCTGCCTAGATATCTTCAGCTTGGAGGTCCCCATGCCAGCTCTTGCTTTGGCTTTTTGTTTATAATGAAGCAAGTCTTCCTTCTCAGGCATGCTGCTCTCATCCGTCCTCTCTGACTCTCTGACAGGGCAAATGATCTCTTTTACTAGGTACATGAAGGCACAGGTTCATATAGATACAATTTAATAATTGGATACTTTTTTTGTCTTCAAATAACCTATCCACAAGTAGTTTATCTAAGTTCACCTAAAAAGTTAGATAAACTCATAACACAAGTCAAGCAGTAAAGAAACCAAGAATTGACAAGTTCTAGCTGGTTCATCTACAAAATTTCCTCTATCAATACTTCTGTTCAGAAACACAAATCAATTCCCCCTGCTTGTTTCTATCCATTTCTCACTACCCCTGACTCTCTCACTCTTTTCATATCACGTGCAAATATTTCTCCTTCTGTAGAAATTAAATACAATTATGTAAAACAAAACATTTCTATGAAGTTAGAAGCCCTGAAAAAAGGACACCTTTGGTTTCTGCTTTGCTGCTACTCTTATTTCTCTTTCAGTTACTCAGGTGCTACCCAGACCTTTTAAATTTCTGCTACTTCTGAGGCATGGCAGATATATGTTCTTGAAGTCAATTATGTCATAACCTTATTGAAATTGACTGCATATTGACAAAAAATTGGAGGAAAACAGAAATAAAAGAAAATGAAAACAAAAAGAAAAAGTGTTGTTGAGTGTCTTTAAACAAATTAGCTGGTTGGGGTGTGAAGAACAGTTCTTCAAGTTGAGGAGTTGGAGTGATACTGTTTTCCTAATATGGGTCGATAGGCACAATTCACCTCTTACTCGAAAATGGCTGAGGCCACAGCACACTGTTACAACAGAGCAAGGCATTTCACATGAAGTCCTGTGGGACAGAAGAATTTCTTCTGGATTGAGCATCAGGAGACCTGAGCCATGTCCCCAACTCTACCAGGGTTCTGAGACAAACTCTTTCTCAGGCTTCAGATGCCTCATGGAAAAATCATGGATCTTCCACTGTCTCTCTGGTTAGCAGGTATCTGACATATTGACTGAAAATATTTTGTTTTGTCATCAACATGAGCCTACCACATCTTACTGTAAACAGACTATAATAAACAATTTTTATTCCACAAATGACATAGTAAAAGGTCTCCCAAAGTCCAATAGGATAGTATGCAAAGAACATCACCCACATTTTATCCTACGTTGTGTCATATAAATATCCTCATCAAATTATATTCTCTAATTTTGAGATTAATTTAGGACCATCATAGTGACAATGCCAGGGTGTAAATGTTTTAAATTCACATTTCACAAGCATCCCCAGCCTGTGGTGTGCCAGCACTCACTAGAATAACATGCACCCCGTTAAGCCTTCCTTTGCCTGCTAAAGCCCATGGGAATGCTGTGTGAGGGGTGGTAGGAGGAGTGAGACTTACCTCAGAGGAAAAGTTCATGGGAAGAACCATAGCGTTTTGCTCTTATTTTTCCACTACCATGGCTTCTTGCTCTTGCTGCGTCTCTGTAAAATAAATCTTAGCTGTGAGTATAACCATATGCTAAGACTCTTGAGTTTTTATGGTGAGTCACCAAATGTATGGGCAGTCTTGGGACATTGGAAACATTGACAAAGTAACTAATAACCCCAGCAGGTACAATGTCCAAGGCCAGAGCATCTGCACTCATGAGGAGTACAGCTATCCCTAAAGAAAAACAAATGTTGGATTATCACTTTCTTCACTAGCAAGATGCTAGAACAGATGGACTGAGAATTTAAAATAATCATTATAAATATTCCAAAAGGTATGAAAAGATTTTTTTTTTTTTGAGACTGAGTCTCAAGCTATTGTCCTGGGTAGAGTGCTGTGACATCATAGTTCACAGCAACCTCCAACTCATGGGCTCAAGCGATCCTCTTGCCTCAATTGTTCTATTTTTAGTAGACAGGGTCTCATTTTTTCTCATGCTGGTCTCAAACTCATGAACTCAACCTATCCACTAACCTCAGCCTTCCAGAGTCCTAGGATTACAGGCGTGAGCCACTGTGCCCAGCCAAAAAATGTGGACAATAAAAAAAATTAAGGGACATATGAAGTATCTTCTAACTTGTTTTAGTCAATCTGCTACATATGAAGAAGCTATACCCATACATCTATATAATTTCAGAATATTACGGGGTATGCACATTTCCATATATTATATACTCTCTCTACATATGAAGAAACTATACACACACACATCTGCATATTTCAGAACATTACGGGGTATGCACATTTCCATATATTGTATAATCTATATATATGAAGAAGCTATACACACACATCTGTATATTTCTGAATATGACGGGGTACACACATTATCATATACTTTAGGCAGTTATTTTTCCATCTTTGTTTTTAACTATAGTTCATGTCTTCATCTTCTCCATCTTCTTGGATCTTTATAGCAAATTCAGATGAAATGCGAGTTAGCATCCATTTTAGACAGAAATGTAATTGTTTCTTCTTTTTAAATGTGTTTCACCTTCTCCATATTCTTCGTGAGCCAAAATCATAGTGTTCCTTCAACTCCAGTTTAAATATCACATTCTCTATGAAACTATCTTAACCTTCAGTTTTCTAATTACCAATTCTGTGCTGTATGAATCCTGAGACTGTTTCTCATAGCATTATTTGCAAGGCCTTATAGTATGTGCCCACACAATTAGGATATGATATTTTAGGGAAGAGAGTCTACATCTTATTCAGGTCCCAAGAGTGCTTTGCAAAGATATAGTGAATAAGATTGCATTGGTAAAATGGAAGGAATGTAACAAAAATAATAATTGCACTTGCTAGTATTTAGTGAGCACTTACTACGTGTCATTAACTCTTCAATGTTCTACCTTTATTAACTCATTTAATTCTCAAAACAGCTTATGAGTAAAGATCTCATAAAATCCCCCTTTTAAAGATGGAGGAACTGAAGCACATAGAAATTCAGTAACTTTCTTAAGGTTAAACTGCTACTAAAAGAAAAATCTAAGCTTTGAATCAGTGCAGTCCAGTATCTGAGGCTGAGTGAAACTGTTTCTCATAATATATGAGTAATATTAGAATTGCCTGATAAGGGTTAAAAAAAACCAGAATACCAGTTAAATTTCAATTCCAGATAAACAGCACATTATTGTCATGTATAAATATGTCCCAAATATTTCCCAGGATATACTTATAATAAAATTATTTGTTGTTTGTCTGGAATTCAAGTTATATTATATTATATTTTATCTTATCTATTTTAACAATGTAAGTAATGTTGTACATGGAAACAGAAGTATGACAACTTGTGTGGTAATTGGAGACATACTACCCAGATAAGCTAGAGTAAACAGCATACATTCACGTATGGAGTGTGGGCTGATCAGAAAAGCCTCTATCTGTCAAATCCTTGGAACCTGTATCAGTTCCATACAGTTACTGGCCAAGACAGTTGACAGTCCCTGACTGAGGATGGCGTGTGTAAAGGCCTGACCATCTTAGCCCAATGCCAGCAAGCTCTGAGAGGGAATATTCACCTTAAGCTCCTATATAGTTTTTCCAAAGTTCTTTGTGCTTGCATTGGAGGTTAACTTTCTCCCTGACCACCTCTCCCTTTTCCCCTTCTTTTCACAGATGTTAATTCTTAAAAATCCCTTTCAAATCAAACTTTGTCATATTGTCTGCTTCCAGAGATTCCAATCAGTAACAGCTTACACTTAGAGATAACCAAGTGACAGGGCAAGGGGAACCATTTCTTCCTTCAAAAATTCCTATTAGTAGACAAATAACTTTTATTATAGGCCCTTTGCTGAAATTAGAGCAATATACCTGTATCAATCAGAGTTTGAGCAAGAAAATGGACATCTACTCAGAAGTGCTATGAAAAAGAATTTTTTTGAGAAAGACAATATTTACAAATGTGTAGACAAGCCTAAGAAAAACCAAGAAAATTAATATATAGAATGTTATGGTACTCAGAGCAAAATTTGACTTTAAGGATCTAATAACACAGGAAGTCATCACTACTCCTAGGCATGAAGCCATATGGGTAAGAAATCATTTTTAAAAGGCAACAAAATGTTCATCTATGGCTGGCACAGGATTCTCCTTAGAGATACTGAACAAGAGTAGCTGTGGATTAGCCCATAACTCAGTACACAAGGACTTGGGGAAACACTCAAAGATCTCTCATTTCTCTCAGCTCACACAGAAGCCAGAGAGAGGACAACCTCCACACACAGAACAGGACCAGAGAGAAGACAGCCTCCACACACAGAACAGGACCAGAGCAGGGCGAACAGTGGATCTGATAGGCACATGAACAACAGTCCAAATATCATAGCTCAAGATCAAGAACAATACACTCACGCATGAAGTAAAGGCCGAACCCAGCAAGAGTAGGAGATCAGAAATTGAAAGACCTTCGTTACAGTGCTATTAATATCCCCAACTAGCTTTGATATTTCAGGCAAGTCACTATCTCTGTAGGTCTGTTTTGTCTTCTTTTAGAAGAGTTTCGTGAATTCTAGGGTTTCTTTGAGCTTTAACAATCCATAATTATACCTATCTAAATTTCCTATACGATGTCTATGAAGAGAATGACTTTGGGAAATGAGATTCAGAATTATTTAAGAAAGCAGAATAATTATCAGATAGCAATGACCTGCTTAAAGAAAATTAAGAGACCAGCAGGAATGGTAATCAGTGGAGTTTGCTAGTAGCATTGGATTATTAACAAGAGCAAAAGTTGTTACATGAGATGGTGTGAAAATAAGAGAACAGAGAACACAGAGGAAATGAAGACGGATTAATGATCCTTAAACCCAGAGTCCTATGATCTAATTCAAATTATATCAGACTAAAAGAAAATGAAATACCAAAACATGATTTTATTTTCACTTAGAAATAAGTACACTATGGGTTAATTTAAAAAAAAAGAAAACCAGGTCAATTTAAGATCAAAGTTCACAGGTTTCATGGCAGAACTCAAATATCGCTGGCCTTCCTGCGGGGGTCAATCTATTGGTATCTTAATGGATTTTTTTTTTTTTTAAATAGAAAAGTATTTGGATATTTCTAAACACATTTTTCTGAAAGAGGAATCAAAGGTTATGGCAGAAATATGGTGTGGATAAAATATAGTTCATTACTGTGGTTGATTACATTACTCTTTACAAAACATTCCAGTTCCCATCCTTGCAGTGTGTCTGCCTGTGAGAAGGTGACGCCCTGTTGAACTTTGAGGTGGTCTTGAGACCTGCTTTCACTGATGAAATATGGGCAGAGGAGACACGAGTCACTTTGGGGCAGAAGTTCAAGTGCTGACATGTCTCTCTCACCAGTGTCACAGTAAGTAGCTATATACTGTGTTGCAGCTGCTCTACAGGCCTGGGTCCCAGAGTGACTGTGACAAGAAAAGAAGCTGCAGTCAACTCAACAGGGACATATATTGTTAAAGAGAAATAAACCTTTGTTGTCTGAATGACTAGGATTTTTGTCCTGATTTTTACTATAGTATATAACTCAGTCTAGGTTAACAGACACAGTGGCTTCTATATTATGTTCACATTGTTTTTCCTGCCTGAGCAGCTTTTGGGATCCCACTTTCTGTTTTAATAACTATAGTTCAGGATACATATTGTCCAAAAGGACACATACTTACTGTAGCTTCAGCCTGACAGTTCCCGAGCAGAAACACCTTACCTGTTTGTTTATTCTCAAGTGATACTGGAACTGAACTCAGGAGTTGTGATCTGAAAATACAGAAAAGCTACAGTATGTTAAAACCACACACCTTAGTCAGTCTGTGGATTTATTTTTTTCTTGAGGCAGACACCAGGGTGTTATTTCTCATATTAACACATTTGCTTACTACTAATTTTTTAAATTATTTTTTTAATTTATATCTTCAAACTTAAAAAAGTCATGCCCCAAATTAGTATTTTTATTTATTCCTTGATGTAGTAAATATTTTCCTGGATATCAGCTAGAGCTGGCATCAAATGTGATGTCTACCGTGTGCAATTAAATGAATCTGTTCAGCCGAGGCTCTGTCTTCTTCCTCAGGGTGAATGAGGACTGAAGACCCCTTCTTGGTAAGGGAAAACACCCTCAGAAAAGGGGAACAGCAGGGACATAAGCGGAGCAAGGTAAAACCAAAACAGTTGGGCTAGCTTACATTTAAACTAACAGTTAAATTACTGTCTGAGCAGTTTCTGCTCCGGAAGCCTGGCCTTTAAGTGATGTTGCTACAAACCCCCCTGCTGCGGTGTGTAAGCAGTGTCAAGGACAATGGCCCTGGCAGAAACTGCTGCACACCCAACCATGCCCACTCAACAAAGCAAATAACCATTGCTGGAATTTGTATTATGGCCAAGGCAGAGATCAAGGGAACAGCGTGAGTCCTGAAATACTGGCAGGAAGGCTTACCCTGATCACAGAGGGAAATACCTTGGGGTGGAGATAAGAAGGAAATTCTTCTTTTTCACTGAGTTTTCAGAGGGGACTGATGCCATCACATCTGCTCCACAGAGAAACTAAAGGAGTCTCACTTCCCCCAAGGGATCTGTGTGACCACAGACAGGAGGCTGCCCCCACACAAGGCTCAGGTTCCAGATTCCTCAGGCTGCCCAGAACTGTTAAGTTAATGATGATAGATAGAATAAGAACGAACATGCTTACTCAGAGAAACTGCTGTTTTTGTTCCCTTCCTCAGCTTTCTCCCCTCAGCTAAATAAGAAAATAACTTTCAATGAAAGTTGGGTGGAACAAAGACTCAGGGCCACTCACTGAAGTCCCACAAGCTAGTGGTGGACTCCTGTCCCCACCTTTGGAAACTCTATTCTGTGCATTCTGCCTCTTTATCTCTGGCCTTTTAACTTTACTTTTCCCCAGTAGATGGGTGCTGGTGCTGCAGGTTTTAAAGGAGCCTGCCCCCAGGACAGGACCCTACCCCCAGGACAGGACCTTGACATTCTTCAGAGGAAAAATGGTAGTCAATGTGAAATTAGAAGGTCATGCAAAAATCAGATCATGTGTGTAGCACATATGTGTTATGTGAAAGATAGATTTACTATGAAGTTTAAGCATTCAATTCTCAAATTTTCTCTGAATCTTCCAAAAACTTAGGCGGAAGGAGTTTTTCAAAACAACATGATCATATGGTAAAATACTTTCTTAATGTTATTTTTAAGTGCCATGATGGCAATTTTCTCTCCATACTCTAACTTTCCATTATCTCAATTTTTATTTTTGTTTTTTTCAAGCGGACGTGAATATTTTTGGCATCTGATGAGGGGCAAGCTGAATTAAGAATGCATTTATTTTGAGTTTGATGATGCAAATGTGTGTTTCCTTAGTCATTTTCTATGTAAATTTATTAGTAACCAAGCCAATGGAGAAATATATTACGGGGATGCGTCCTCCTGCCCTTTCAGTGTGATGCCTTACCTGGTACTGTGACATGAATGTCCAGGGTCACTAGACATGTATCTCTTTACACTTTTTAAGCATGGAACACTATAAGTCTGTGGTGAGTGTAAGAAAAATGGTAGATAGTACAAGAAGACATTCTGTGGAAATTTCTTCCAAACATCAAATAGACATGGAAAACTGCAAGTGGAAGATAATATTGTGCCACAACGCATAGTCATAATGTGCCTCATTTCCTCTCAATAATCTAGTTGATAATGTGGTATGTACAATAATAAAAAAGCAAATTTTGGCATATTTTCCCCTGTTCACACATAATAAAATCTTTAAGAACTCTTCTGTTTGAAAAATCAAACTTTTAGCAGGATTATTAAAAAAAAAAACACCAATATGTGGTGTTGCATATTTATGTATCATAATTTTGAATGGATAAAAATACCTATAGTAATACTAAAGAAAAGATTGAATTAACATTACAAACTCTCTAAAAATAATATTGCAAAATCATTGTCGTGTGAAGAGATGATCAATGTGTGTATATGTAAAGAAAGTATTATAAAATATATATTAAACAATTAATTAATGAGCATAGTAGTAATTGTTTTTGAATTTGTGATATTTGCAGTGTTTGTCAGCTTTTAAATTTGTAATATGCTTGACTTTCTATGGAAATATCTCTATTAATAGCTAATTTTAGTAGTAGAATTTTGTAGTATTTAATTTTAAAAATGGGCCTCAAACCATATAAGCTTGAAGACCCACAAAACTTGAATTTCTCTCTATATGTAATGGAAAAGGGTATTACCTGAAGATTACTATATAAGGAAAGGTATAAAATGCCTACCATTTATGTAAAAGGATAACGTAAAAATACATAAAGTCAGATGGAGTCATCAAATATTCTTTAAATAATTTGAGAAATCCTTGAAAACTTTTATTATGTTGATAATTATGTCTGTAGTTTAGTATTTATACTCTGGCAGCCCTGATGATAAAGTAGAATGGTGATAAAAATCTTGTTAAGAGGAAATTAAGTAAAAGTTATTAGGAGGAGACATAAATATATATTCAAGAAATACATATGTGTAAAATTTTTGAGTTATAGTCTCATTCCATATAGGAGCAAAAGATAAAGGAAAAATAAAAATTAAAAAAAAAAAAACAAAAAAAACCAGACAGTAGTATGGCCTATTTCAAGGTGCCTAGAAAGATAACACTGATAATAACGAGTATTGGTAATAAGTTTAAAAAATAAATTGACAGAGGGACATGCTGAAAAAAAAGTCACCCAATTTCTCCTCCCTCTTCAAAAGAAGCTTTGGTAGTTATCCTTTCCCACTTACAGACCAACTTCTAGAAATTTGTTGTCAATATTCACAAACTTCTTTGCTGGGATTATAAATCACCAACCTACTTCAATTTGAATTCCAGTTCCTACCCTCCTGTAAAACTCATCTTTCAAAAATTATCAGCAATCTCAATGTTCCTAAACACCAATGTATACTTATAAATGTCAATATTTCTACATATCAATACATATTAATATTCCTCAGCTCCTGTTTTATTGGGTATTGCAACAGCATAAAACAGATGACATTTCTTATTAAAACACTCTTTACAAAAAAAGCTCTCAGTTTTTCTCTGACATTCTGACTACATTTTTCTATGTCGTTTTTGAATTTCCTCTTCTACATAGCTATCTATCCAATGTCAACTCTCTTAAAAGTCCATTACCGACGGTCTCCTTTTGTCACTTTATAATCTCTCACTAGAAGACGTCATTTAGATCTTCGTTTACTGTATCTATATCTATGACTCACACATGAATATCTCCAATCCAGAACCTTTGTCTGCACGTAGTATTCATGTGTATGTGTATGACTGACAAGTTCACAAACTCATCCTAGAAAAAGTGCTACATACCTCATTGCTGAATATCACTATGGCCAACTTCCAAGTACTCCCTTTGGGAAGCTATGCCCTGATGCTAGCACCTAGTCCACCCTTCAAAGCAATTTTGGAACTCTTTTTCTGGAATGACCATCAGAGCTGTCATCATACAGAGGTCTGACAATTAAATTTGTGACCTTGCCACTGTGTGCTTACATTGGCAGCACTGTACAAACAACTCAAGGTTTAATGACCTTGGTTTGTTGATGTCTCACAGCTGTGTTCCTGTTGATATGTGGTGGTGTCTTGCTTAGTGGCGATCCACAGTGAATCACCTGAGTTTCATATATATCCCTCTCTGCCTTATTATACAGTAGCAATCTCAAGACCTAATGATAAGGTAAATTGTCTCTGCTTGTTATACCAAGGAATAAATTAATACCTGTCAGCATGTGGCATCATGTCATGCCCATTGTTTCAGAGTACAGCATGTTACAAAACCCCAACTCCACATATAGAATATTCTTTTCAAAAATGTATACTAGTTGTACTTTTAAAAGGAAGTCCCGACATTCTGTTAGGACTTTACTCCTGGATTATGGAGCATATGGTAGGATCAGTGGATGCCATGGTCATGTGCCCATGGTCACATCTCCTTATCTGTAAAGTGGATGCTCAGCCTCTGTTATGTGGGTTCTTATCCTGATAAATCCTCTTTGATCCTGGAGTGGTGAAGCTAGGTTAAATTAAGAAAGTTGAATCAATGTCTCCTCAAGGATGAAGGGAGTCAATGAAATCAACTTTGCTCTGTGATGGGTGAGAGAAGACAGCATGTATAAGGTTTACAGTTGATTTTTGTTACAGACAAGTAAACATTCAATGGCATTAACTAAACTGGCCTTGATGAGAAGGAGTTGGAGGTGTTAGGGACATGTATGCCCTTCCTCCCTCTGCTGCAGAGTCATCTCACCACAGACATTAGACAACAGGTGGGTGGAAAAAAAAAAAAAAAAAAACAAGGTGGGTGGGATAATTCTTTTAGGAGAGGTCACCAATCGTCAGTGTTTACTGAGTGCTTGGAGTAGCCACAATTGCAGGACTGAATGATCCTCACACTTCATGGCTGCTCTTATAGATAAATCCTCAGATACCTGTTTCCAGTCATTCACTTTTGTTATTTTCTGGCTCTCAAACCATCAGCTAATCACTTCTCATTGCTCAAGAAAACATGCATGCCCTTACATGAGGTTGTTTTTTCTTTCAATCAAGTTGAAGGCCATTTAAAATTCTACTAATTGTGAGAATTGTACCTGTTTACCAAAACCACTTAAAAATATGGGGATAAAACATGGCAACATCTTTAACTACCGTCAGTTTGCATTGAACCTCGTCATCATGAGGTTTTGGCCATGTGCTTCTATAAATTGCATATGCCCTGCAGTTTTGCTTGTACCTGTAACTGAATGTGCTATCTCTACCCTATGATGGATTTCTGCTACCAATTTGACATAACCAACTCATGAGAGATAGCTCTGAATTCAAAACAATTTGACCCCATTGTTAAATATTCAGTATCCATAAAGTTCAGGAGCATTCTCAGAGCAGCATTTATAATTCTATAGTTTCCTGTGGCAGCCTATTGACCTAAAATATTAGACTCTGCACTTCAGGGGTCCCAGGTATTCTACACTCCAACTCCATCTGCTACAAATGCACCTGGAAACATTGACCCATATGGTTCATATCATGTAAGCAGAAACTCTGTTTAACTGCTGCTCAATGGCCTTTCTGGGCCCCTACTCAAAATGAGCAGTATTCTGGCTCAACTGATAAATTAGTTGGAACATTACCTCCAAATGAGACATGAAGGATCTACAAAGCAGGTGCTTCGTTTTCTCAGTGGTAGAGTGTGAGGGAGAACACGTGTCCTTTGTCCTGGAGGCATGCCAGAATTTTCCCTCTCATGGACCCTAACAATGATGTGGCAAGCATATGAGCTCTTTTTGGTTTTATCTTTTAATATAATCTGGTGCATATGCACCTCACAGGGCGTCTAGGCGTATACCAGTAGTTTAATCTACTTCTCACTTCCTCGATCCATAGGTTTGATCTACTTGTCACCACTGTACAAATACAGTGGGGCAGCTTAACGTTGAGAATATCAAATTGAAGTCCTGTATCACCAAGAGTATAAGTGTTGTTTACTCCAGGGGGAAAGCCTTGAATGAATTTTGTGGTTTGTCCTGTGACTGTATCTCACTGTCTCTTCCATGTGCAATGCTTCATTTTCTTTCCATAGTAAGAATTGAGAAGACATTTGTCAGATCAATAGCATCTAGTGCTTGCTATGCAACTATTGATCTGGCAGATGTGTTCTCATCAATTCTTGTCATAAATTGTTATTGTCTATCATTATCTATTTTATAGATCCATTATTGTACATTAGATATTCAAGCACAGAAGTTACAAATGAGGCTGCCAGTGAAGTTTACGGTACTCCCCATAAAAGAACATGAGTCCACCAGGTTTGGAAAAGGCCAGACTGCAGAATTAAGTAGGTATATAAAGGAGACACCATCTGCATCTTGTAAGTCTCAGAGGGTGGAGCTAGTCTTTCTGTCATGGCTTCTAACTTACCAGGTCTGAGTTTGTGAGGTCATGGTGTTAGGGATATTTTCTTGGCCTTTCCTACTTTGCATTTCTTATTTCCTAAGTGGGATTCTTTCCTATGTCTGCTTTTTGGCATGTGGATGTATCTCCTATACCAGTGGAACCGTTGTATAATATTTTGAGAAAAACCTCACTTGTTTGGTTTCATGTGTTCATAATTGGAGAGAAATTTTGCATCAGGGTTAATTTTACCTGGTGTCTCATTAATATCTGATTCAGATGACATTTAGATGAGACTAGACTTTAGAAGAGGAGGTGGATTAATGTAACTATTTTGGGGTTGTTGGGATGGAATTGGTGTATTTTTTGTGAAAGAAGGGTATACATTTTGGGGGAGTCAAGGGGAGACTCTTTTTTTTTTTTTTTTGCAGTTTTTGGCCAGGGCCAGGTTTAAATCCGCCACCTCCAGTATATGGGGCCTGCGCCCTAGACCTTTGAGCCACAGGCGCTGCCCATATTCTACAGGTTGAGTTGTTGTGAGTCCCAAATTTATATAGTGAAGCCCTAATCCCCATTGTAATGATATTTGCAGATGGGACCTGTGTGAGGTAATTACGGTAATTAAGTCACAGGAGAGGAGCCCTCATGGGGGTAGTGACTTTTAAGAAAAGAAATGTACTTGCTTACTCTTCATCTACCAGGTAAGGAAACACCAAGTCGGCTGCATACAACCCGTGAAGAAGGCTTTCACCAGAATCTGGTCATGTTGACATAATCTCGGATCTCCCAGTAACCAGGTCTGAGAAATAACTTCTTTTGTTTAAGCCACGCTCTACGCTCTCTTTGTTATGACAGCACAAAGTGACAAAGACCCACACAAACCCCATAAAGACAGGCCTGCTCTCGTGGCCTCGTCTATCCTTAATTGTCTCCTTTCTAAAACCCATCATCCTGGGAGGAGAGTCATGCTTAACGTATGACTTTTTGGTGGAAGTGATTCTACCTGCAGCACACAGTGTTCCAGCAGTCACCCTTTCTCTGTGGATCACTTCTTGTGAATCTTGGCTGCTTTCATCTCAGCTGAGTCCTGGCCCAGAAGACCTGAAACCTCTTAGGGAGGCTGCTGCCCTTGACCTTAGGCTGCTTGTCACAACTGTGGTACTGACGTATACTTCTCTGGGTTACAGCTTGGTGTGACTGTATGTATTTCCAGCGTGATGTGTGCAGTTTGAATCAAGGTATTTGGGGCCTGATAAAAGTGGCAGAATGCTGGTGTCATGTTTATATAGTAATCCTGCAAGCCATTTTCTATGCTATTTTTTGGCACTGGGATTCTGAGGCCCGTTCCCAGAGCCATCCTTGGGGGAGGGGGGTGTTTGTGTGTTGCCCCCTACTCCATTGGAGAATGACGCTGCTGGATATGGACCCCACCAGATTGCAGACCGTTCCTTCCTGAGCGGTAGCTGGATGCCGGGCTGCAGTGCTGACACTGCTCAGAATCAACACAAGCTTTCTAGGTTTAAGGCCACATTCTCCCGAAGGTTCTCCTCTCTTCAAACACTAACTGCAAGTTAATGGGATTCCAAGTCCATTATGTTTCTGACTGACTAGCTACATATTTGGGATGTCCCAAGGTTTAATAATTTACTAGAATGAGTTCCAGAACTTGGAAAAGTGCTATAATTACACTTAAAGTTGTATGAAAAGGATACAAATCAGGACAGTCAAATGAAGAAAGGTGCAGGACCAGGGCTGGCAGGCAAGTGTGCATGTGCCCAGGGCTGTGTTGTCACCGAGAAGGGAGCTCAGCCGGGAGTCTCATTACGCAGATGTGATTGGTTGAATTGTTGGCCATGTTACTGAACTCGATCTGTGTCGCTTTCTTTTCCAGAGATCAGGCTGACATTGAGTGACTCAAAGTTTCAACACTCTATTTACATAGTTGATCTTTCCTACTAAGTCAGCACCTTCCTAAAACTGGTAGGGGCAGACCATGAGTCATATTATTGGTCTGATCCCAGGGACTCACTACCACAAAAAACAAAGACTCCTAATACTTGGGTAATTTCAAATATTTAGAAATTGAGTCCTCCAAATGTGAGACAAACATCAGAAAAATTATTGATTATACAATATATGTGCATAATATGGAATATCCCATAAGTTCTTATATATTGGGAACATGGGGAATTATAGATAAATGTAACTTTATTTACAAAATATTCATTACAGAATTTTACAAAATATTTACGAAATATTTTCTATGTGTTAGCTACCTTTTCATAAAACTTTGTAGTGAATATTTTGTAAGTACAGGTACCTTTAGCTATAATCTCCCATTCTCCCTATGTATAGTGACATGTGGGATAGTCTGTATTACAGACAATAACCTGAGACCTTGGAACACATACAGTACAAATCCATTCTCCACACTTTCTGGTTGTATAAACTGGCCACAGTCCATGCAGATACAAAATATCCTTACACTTCTGAAATGACAATTAATTACTTAACTATTTTGACTGTGGAAGATAAAAACACAGATCTTTTTTTCATGTTAAAGATAATATTTATTTTCCTTCTGCTATTTCTTTGTTAATCACTCATCCATAGTCATGGTGTACCATTTATCAATTATCATTTTGCCTGATAAATTATAAAACAGAAATAGATTCTATCAGAAATAATTTAAGGACACCTTACTTCTACATGGTCCTTTACAATTTTGAACCATGTCATACTATATAATCTTAAATGCTGCAAATAGTAGAAAGTCAGCTGCCTTGTACATTTGCTCCTCAACGTGCCATTTTAACCTCATTGCTGCAAGAGTTGGCTGTTTCTTTTAAGCGTTCATATATTTTGATTATTGAGATTATGTGACTGGTTAGAATAAAATAATTTTATTTTAATGTTTTATTAAAATAAAATAAGCATTTTAACAGTCAAATCCAACTCTATCCAGCTTGTTTCTTTGATAATAAACTTCCAAAGGTCAATCAAATTGAAGGCAAGACAAACCTATCCTCTCGGTGTTCATTTTTCCACTAAAGAAAACTCCCATTACATGGGTCACGAAGTCACTGGCACTGTGACAAACAAAAAGCAGTGGCCCTACCTCTTTGTCTGCGTATCAGTTTCCCCGCTGGAATATTAAATGTGTCACTTAAGGTGTGGAACTGAGGCTCCCTTAACTTAATCACCCCATTAAGATAGATCCCAAACTGCCTAAGTATTTTATGCAGTGCTTTTGTCTGTTTTGAAATATTCTTGATTATTCCGGAATTTGGGAATGAAGATAGATAAACCAAACTTTTAAAAGACTGATAATAGCCAGAATGAAACATTTTATTTGCTTTGTTAAAAATAAAAATTTGTAAGCCTCCCCTCATCTGCAAAAAGAATGTGAGTCCATTAAATTCCCAATGTTGCCCTGTTAAAATATTCTCTTCATTTGATATTCTTCACCGCACCAAATTATGCTACATAAAATCAGTCTTAACTTTTAAAGTATTAACATGGGATATTCTGCAACTAAACGTTTCCATCAAATATACGTGAATCTTGCTGGCACTCAAGACTCACACTTGAAGAAATGGATTTTCTTATACAATTAAACACAAGCAATTGAGAGTTAAGCAGATTTCTATTGCCTCTTACCAGCCAAACTCCAGTGGGGTCACGTAGGAAGAGCTTAACCTTTAAAATTGTGGCTGTCTGCCATACCCATATTGGTGGGTCCTTGGTGTGGGAGCTGGGCGTGCACAATCACAAGAACTTAAAATTCCAGATGAAAAATACTGAAGAAAATTGTTACAGACATAATTAGCCATATGTAGCCTAAACCACTCAGCTTTTAGGAGCAGCCTGAGCACACACAGTGACTGCAGAGAGGGAGAGGGCAGGCTGGAGTGTGAATGCTGCAGAGGTTTAAGTGGAATGGCTTCATTACCACCCCTTCACCGCTCTAGTTCAGACTCCCAGTGACATTGAACTATCATGTTCCAAATGGTCTTAGAAATTTCCCTCACCTCTGCTATCTGACAGTAAATTTTTCTAGTTTCTCTTCTGCTTTCCTTCCTTTTTCAAACTGCTGTGTTTATATTTTGTGACATTTAGATATAATCATATCATTTTTTATTAAAACTATTTCCAAAGCACCATGATATGTGGTATTTGGCTAGGCCACCTTCAGGGGGCATCTCCTATGGTCAAGCCTTTACTTCTTTGTCCATTTTGATCTTAAACTATGATGTGATTACTTTTATTCAGATATCCTTTAAAAATTCGTAAGGTGTGATTTCTCAACAGCATCTTTAGTTTTCTTTCAGTCTTATTCTTGATAGGTCACTAAGGACCAATGAGGGGTTATTAATGTATGTTTTTAGGGGCTCTGTCATGTTAATTTTATGTGCTAAATTGACTGGGACACGTGATGTCCAGACATTTGGTTAGACATTGCACTGGGTGAGCCTTTGAGGGTGTTTCCGGATTAGCTTCACATTTGATACGGGAGGCTGAATGGGGTAGATTGCTCTGCCCAGTCCCAGGGGGCCTCACTCAATTCTCTAAGAGCCTGAATAGAAGGAAAGGTGGTGTAAGGGGGAATTTTCATTCTTGAACTGATTTTTTTTTTTTATAGATAAAAATATGCACCATAGATGTGGCCCAACCCATCACCCTCCCTCCACCCAAACCTCCCCCCTCCCTTCCCCTTCCTTGGTCCTTTCCTCATAGTCTTGAGGTATAGTTGGGTTATAGCCTTCA